>JZKD02S1770061.1:839655-855196 GCA_000966675.3 Picea glauca | reverse complement strand
AGATGGACCTCACATATGCCACCATTCCAATCTTTGGAGGGGAACATAGGAGACTGTACAGAGAAGCCCAACTGGCCTACATAATCAGTGATGAAGCCAACCCTACCAATCATCCTATATATGCCTTGGACACTGACTTAGGCTCCAGTTTACTACAGTTCACCCACACCCCTGAGGCTCCTTTACATATCAAAAAGCAACCCACACTCAATCAGGAGACTCCCCCTCCAACCACCTCTATTTGGAAGATGTTATTTGATGGAGCTTCCTCCAGCATGGGTGCTGGTGATGGGATAGTATTCATGTCCCCTTGTCAGGAGACCATATCTCTGTCATACAAGCTGGAATTCGAAGTCACCAATAATATGGCAGAGTATGAATCTCTGGTTCTAGGATTAAGAGCCGCCAAGGAAATGGAAATCAAGGAGATGGCTGTGTTTGGGGATGCAGAACTGATTGTCCAGCAGGTCAAAAATGTTTATCAGACTAAGCATCCTCGGCTCAGGAATTACAGGAATGAGGTATGGGACCTGGTTGATGATTCCTTTCTAGCTTTTAACATTTCCTACATTCCAAGGGAGGAAAATTCCTCAACCGACTTTTTAGCCTTCACAGCTAGTATGCTCGAAGTTCCCACACCGCCCACGGCCGAGTCTGATGTTGAAATAAAATACAGACCTTCTATACCAGACAATGTCAAACACTGGAAGGTGTTTGAAGATGATGAGGAGATTGAAAAATTTCTTCAATCCGTTGATAACTTTTCCACATCGCACATAGATGAGGAGTCTGATGCCGCAGAAGAGCTTGACCACCACCCCAGGGAATTTGTGAATAGAATTTTCGATCACCAGATCATTCAGGTACCGAGAAATCACATTCCGAGAGGACTGATCCCGTTAGAAAGGTTGTTCGATGGGAATGATGTGGCAGTAAAGGGTAAGGTTCCAGGTGATGATGATGACACCGCTGAATGCAACATAGGCACACCTGAGGAGCCAAAGTTTGTCAAGCTGTCAAAGAATCTGACTGAGGAGCAGAGAGTCGAATATACCAAGTTGTTGAAGGAGTTTACTGATGTGTTTGCATGGACTTATGAAGACCTCAAGACATATGACACATCAGTCATTGAGCACAAGATCCCACTAAAAGAAGAAGCTAAGTCGTTCAAGCAGAAGCTAAGACAGATAAATCCCATGCTGCTACCTGTCATGGAGAGGGAAGTGAAAAAGCTGTTGGATGCCCAGATCATTGTCCCCTTGAGATATTTGGAATGGGTAGCCAATTTGGTCCCAGTAAGGAATAAGAATGGAGAAATCAGACTCTGTGTCGATTTCAGGAACCTAAACAGAAGTTTGAGGAAGGACAATTATACCCTGCCCAACATGGAAAACATATTGCAGAGGGTGACTGGTGCATCCAGGATATCCATGATTGATGGTTTCTCTGGATATAATCAGATATCAGTCATTCCTGAGGACAGAGAAAAAACCGCCTTCACCACTCCTTGGGGCACATTCATGTACGCCAAAATGCCTTTCGGACTGATGAATGCAGAAGCAACTTTTCAGCGAGCCATGGACATAGCCTTCGTTGGAGAGAAGGACCGATTTGTGGTGATATATCTGGATGACATCATAGCCTTCTCTAAGACTGATAAAGAGCACTGCTGCCACTTAAGAAGAGTTTTCCTGAAATGTCGGAGGTATGGCCTATCTTTAAACCCCAAGAAATCACTATTTTCTATGCAGGAGGGAAAGATGTTAGGCCACATAGTGTCAGCAGAAGGGGTGAGGATTGACCCAAGAAGGGTGGAAGCAATTTAGGCCCTGTCACTTCCCCGGTCTAAGAAGGAAGTTCAAGCATTTTTGGGGAAGATTAACTTTCTGAGGAGATTCGTCTCGAACTTTGTTGAGCTGGTGAAACACATCACAGCCATGCTTAGAAAGGGCCATGAAATAAGATGGACTGATGAACCCAGGGAATCTTTTGTGCAAATAAAGAAAGCATTGACCAAATCTCTCGTGCTAATCAGTCCCGATTATGCTAAAGATTTCTTTATTTTCTCGTTTGCTTCTGATGACTCTTTGGCAGTAGTCTTGTTGCACAAAAATGATCAAGGGCGAGAGAAACCTATTGCTTTCTACAGTAGGGCGTTGAGAGATGCTAAACTCAGGTATGAGATCATGGAGAAGCAGGCCTATGCATTGGTGAAAGCTCTCAAAGCTTTCAGGATCTATGTCTTGCACTCAAAGGTCACTGCATATGTCCCTTCACCCTCTGTGAAGGACATTCTTATACAACCTGACATAGATGGAAGAAGGGGTAAATGGATCACCAAGATCCTGGAATTTGACCTGGAAATTAAGCCCACCAAGTTGATAAAGGGGCAAGGTTTGGCCAGGTTGCTGGCTGAATCCAATTTCAAAACTATGGGGATTAACTGCATCAATGAGCAAGCTGAGTCATCCAGCAGGAATTCTCAGATCATTATACCCCTAGCATCATGTCCCTGGTACAAGGACATCTTATATTTTCTACAAGAATTAAAGCCCTGTGACGGATTGGGAAAAAGTAGGGCCAGAGCTTTGAAACTCAAATCGGTCAGGTATTGTCTCATTGACCGAGCTCTGTATTGGAGAGACCCTCTGGGGATAATATTAAGATGTCTAGACCCGTTGCAAGCCCAGAAGGTGGTGTTCGATTTTCATAGCAGTCTCTGCGGAGGTCATCATTTTTGGAAGACCACAGCCCACAAAATCCTTCGGGATGGGTATTATTGGCCCACCTTATTTCCTGATGTCTGCAGAGAAATTAGAGCTTGTATCAAATGACAAAAATTCTCAGGAAAGAAGCAGCTCACCTCCCTACCCTTAAAACCTGTGGTAGCCTCAGCACCCTTTTAGCAGTGGGGATTGGACTTCATCGGGGAAATTCATCCTCCCTCAAGTGGCCAGCACAGATGGATTCTAACTGCAACCGACTACTTCACCAAGTGGATAGAGGCTGTCCCCACTAGGAGCACTTCTCACAAAGTAATCATCAGCCTCTTGGAAGACATCATAGCCAGATTTGGCTGCCCAAGCAGAATTGTCACTGACAATGCCTCCCCCTTCAGGTCCGAGCCTCTGATCAAATTTTGTGAACAATTTGGGATTTCATTGGTTCACTCTACTCCATACTATCCTCAAGGAAACGGACTGGCAGAGTCCTCCAATAAAATCCTGATCAAGCTTATCAAAAAGCTACTGGAGGACAATCAGAAGGCCTGGGACTCAAAGCTCAAATTTTCTCTCTGGGCCGATCGGGTGACAACTAAGAAGTCCCTGGATCTCTCACCTTTCCAACCTTTTTATGGAATAGAGGTCGTTTTTCCCACTCAGCTTGCCTTACCTGTGGTAAATTTCCTCCAGGTCCTTGAAGGAGAACCTAATCATATAATCAGAAGGATTCATCAGATGGTGGAAGTGCATCAGATCAGAGAACAGGTCATGGATAGAGCCTACAATCGTCAACAGAAGATCAAGCAGGCTTTTGACAGGAAGAACAAGAAGAAGGAATTTGAGCAGGGTGATCTAGTGCTCAAATGGGATGCACCCAGGCAGGAAAAGGGAAAACACAGTAAATTCGATGCCCTCTGGATCGGGCCTTTCAAGATCCTTGAAGTATTTTCAAACAACATTACAGGTTGCAGGATCTGGAAGGCAATGAAGTTTTTGGCA
Organism: Picea glauca; assembly: GCA_000966675.3. Classification (NCBI taxonomy): domain Eukaryota; kingdom Viridiplantae; phylum Streptophyta; class Pinopsida; order Pinales; family Pinaceae; genus Picea; species Picea glauca. Next base: position 851,474 of record JZKD02S1770061.1, on the reverse strand, counting down.
GCCCGGTAAATGGGCATTTCTTGAAAAAGTGTTTTTTGTGAGCCACAGTTGGCTCTTTTTGTTTCGTTTTGTACATATCGTTTCTAATTTTTTTTTTTGGACTAATAAATGACTCCATATCCCAACAGCAAAGGCACTGAATCTGCAAAAGAGTTCTTAGAGCATCACAGGGACGACTCTATCCCCCATGGATCCAAATGTTAGCGATTTTTATTGTAAGGGGGTTAGATTGCAAAGGAATGGGTTAAAACCCACTTGTCCTAAGTTTTGGGCGTGATGCGTCTGTGATAAACAAGAATCAATTTTGGACGGATGGGATTTGCACGCCTAGATCAATGGCGCACAGCAAATTCCGGACCCCCCCTGCCTTCCGACCTTTAAGCCGGGGGGGGTCCGGAATCGTGGGTGCAACTCTCCAACGGTCTAGATTGGCGTGCCCGGATCAATGGCAATTAAGACCATTCCGGACCCCCCCTGCCTTTCTACCTTTAAGCGGGGGGGGTCCAGAATCGAACGAGCAGCTTTTGACGGCCGAGATTTTGGCACCCAGATCAACGGTGCTTGGACAGCCCCGTCCTACTCAGCCACTCTAGGTTTAACTGGAGTGGGCCCTTCTATCATCATGTTGTCCTCCTTTCCACCTTTCTCATGCTGTCGTGTGGCACCCTTCCACCTCCCCTCTTTGGTCCACATGGTCCCCCCTCCTTCTCGTCGTCCGCTCGTCGCTCGCCATGTGTCCCGCACATCGGCCCCTCACCAAAAGGCGAGTTCATTATCTCTTTCCTTCCCTCTTTCCTCCCGAGGTATTTTCCATGAACCATCCTCTGTCACCCTCCTCACACCTCGCCACTCCTCTTCCACGTCCTCATAATCTTCCGCCATGCCTCTCCACCAAGCCCTTCAGTTATTCCAGGTGGCAGCACGAGAAGTCTTCCATATCCCAAAGTGATAAGTTGGCCAGATCGTCCTCAATCCCAAGAAGCAGTTATTGAAGTGGTTGATGGTGGTTAGACATCGTCTCCGCCATAATGGGAAGGTTTTGCAATGAATTAAAGGCACGTCGAGTCGCCGAAGAAACTGTCAGAAGATCGATCGCGTCTGCCATAAGTTGCATGACCATTCAAAGATTGTAGCTTCGTGTTGTCAGAAGCCATGCAGACGCAAAGCTTTCAATGCTACGTCTCGATTTTTTTGTTGTTGTTAGTTTGAGTATATGAAGGCGTTTTTGCCATTTTCCTATCTATCGATGGTAGAGCTAAGCTCCCGACGGTAAAGTTTCAGCAACGTTCTGGTTTCCTGGTCATGTATCTATGTTTGGGACTTCTGGGTTTATAACAAACAGTTCTTCTTTTCCATCTGTGTTTCATCTCATGTCAGAGAGTTCATAGTCGAAGGATTCGCGTGGATTATTGCAATCTTGTTATGATAAAGGATTTGTTGTGACATTATTGTATTCTCTGGTTTCTGTGTTTGAATGTAAAAGGATTTTGTGTTTGAATGCTTTCCTCTTCAGTCTGTGATGAACCTGATGTTTATGATAGACCTTTGCACTCTTCTCATGCAATTCTTCCACCTACTCACCCTTATTTGCAACTCACAGTTTGAATTTTATCAAGACCTCACTCGTTCGTGCATGCCTGGCCTAGTTTCTGAGTTGAGACCACTGTTCTGAGTTTGCCTCCATTTGATCACCCCTTTCAAACAAATCGTGACATTAAACTGATGGGCGTCGGTCTCTTCTCCTGCAAGCAATCCAAGAGTGACTTCCGGCTCCAACAGATATTGAGCACGACTTATAGCCTGCTCTTCGGTGACTATGCCACCCATGGCAATGTCCTTACTGATTTCATTCACAAATGATTTTGTAAACCATTCTGCCAGTAACTGATCAGGGAGCTCAAGTTTAATTAGACGTCGTCTCCTTCGCCACTCATGGATGTGATCAGATATATGAGTGCCTTTAGTCTGTTTGAAGGAAGTCAAAATCTTAGTGCCCATGTCATAACGGATCGGTAACTGGTAATGCGTAAGGAAAGCCATAGCTAGGGTGTTGAAGTCAGAGAAGAAACCACGTGGCAATTCGATATACCACTTCACAGCAAAACCTGTAAGGGTTCATTGAAAAAGACGTAAACGAATAGAGTCATCCATCAACAAGTTGGATGAACACCATAGGTGAAAAGTCATAACGTGATTATTTGGGTCCTCTCCCACTTTGTCGTCGAATTTAGGAATGTCCGATGGAAGCTTGGCTGGTATAACAAGCCATTGGGGAGAGTAACGAATAGGATCATTTAAAATCCTTGACAAATTTGGAAGATCCAAAGTGGCGAGAAAGGGCAACTGTCGATTCACCTGCGGGTACTGGTGGCTTTGTGGAGGAAGCTCGGTCGGCAAACCAGTAGGACCATAAGAAGTCTGCATATAATGTGAAGGTCCAAGCATGTTCAGTGGTGGTTGGATAGGATAGTAGCTCATCGGATTATACCCTGGAACTAAGGCTTGAGTTTGAGCATTTTCCCCCCAAATAGGATTAAACGAACCAGGATAGGGTTGACCCATACTAGGGGGTGTTACGGACACAGTTGAAAACTGCTACCCCCCAGACGTTTGAGGAGGATTTTGTATCAACTGATTCCAATATTGGGCCAAGTATGGAGGTATGTTTTTCCCATAAGGTGGGGTTGCCCCTCCCATTGAAGGTGGTGTGCCAATTGAGGGCAATGTTCCAATTGGAATTTACCAACTAAGAGGGGGTTGAGTTATACTACCTTGATGGGATTGTCCACCAACCGGAAACTGAGAAGTTGGAGTGAATGATGGAATAGCGCCACTAGGATTAGGATTTCCAGTAGAAGATGAAGAAGGTCCTCCAAAAGGAAATTGAGGGAGTGTTGGAACAAAACCAGGAAGAAAGTGCCCAGAAGAAGAAGGACCACTAGGAGAGCTGGATGGAGTTTGTGTAGGAGTAGGAATGGAAGCATTCAACGCACGATATCTAGGTGGTAGTGTCATATTGACATTGGGTGTTCACGGTGTGTTGATAGGAGCAAGAATAACCGCAGTGAACCCGGTTGGAACACTCGTAGTAGTTGTAAGATGGGTCATTTTGGCAAGGACAGTAAAGTGATAAGCGGTAGTCAACGGTACTGTCTCTGGACTAGAGATTTTGGAAATCACAAGTGGATTGATTTCATAAATCACAGGGGAACCTAGACCAAAAATTTCTCGTTGGAAAACACCTGTAGACCAAAAAAGATCTTGGCCTTCTATACCAGGAAAGGGTCCAACTGGTGATCCAGAAGATGTAACAACTAATTCTCCGGAAGAATTCAGTCGCATAAATGGTCGCTCGGAATCAGGGTGACGTCAAAAGTCCTCTTGAGTATTAGTAATTCGAAAATGTTCTAGAGAGTCAGTGCGTTCCACTTGTGGTGTGGTCACGACTGGGACTTCACTCTGTCGAGGAGAGCCTCTAGGTGTGCTTGTGGGCAAGGGTTGAGAACCTTCCAGATGCTCTGGAGATAAACCCTGCATTCTACGTGAACAACGTGGAGGAGCTATTGTAAACGAGCGACAAACTTCGCGAAGAAAATCCTATGGTCAACGTCGAGAAACAGACAACAAGCGCTAGTAAACAAAATCTAGGAAGCAACACCAAGCAAACAAGACCTTCTAATTTTGAAGCCACTAGTTGGTGATGAAATCCAACGTCGCAACAATGAGCAGAGAAGGGGCTGGGCTAGGGTGGGAACATTACGCTGACTACCTGCTTAACGGACTAACACCCTGGTGCAAGCTCCCACACATAATTGTGGGTATACCTTCCAAGGAGCCCGAGTGAGTTTGGCCAACGTCAATTTCAGGTACCGTGAAGACTTTCCCCTCCACAGTCACCATGGGTAAGAACCTAGAAAGATAGGCCACTAAGGTAACCACCAACAACAATAAATCCTGGGGGAACAGTCGATAGTCTGATCCACACGCAAGGGCAGGGTATCTAGCCCGAAATAAACTCAAAAGGATTCCACTCATCATTGTGGGTATACCTCTGAGTGATCCCCATAATACGTGCAATATCTACACTGATACCAACAAAACAGGGTGAGTAACTCTGCCAATATCAATGTGACCTCATGCTTGTCCCTTGTGTGAGAAGGGCTTCCCAGAACAGGATATTGCAAATGGAATTTAACACTCCCTAACACAAGATGCTATTGTGTGTTTTGTGATTTTGGAGAGTGTATCGCTCTTCCTACTCCAAAGTGCTAGCCTAGCTAAATATTGGTGTAATAGAGCCCTAGAAAAGAGTTACTAGATAAATTTTACAATTGTTTAGTGTTATTAAGAGTTGTTGTTTACTCAAAGGCAACGAAGGTGAAACTTATGTTGTATGACTCTGACCCAACAATGCATGAATGAGAATGAAATAGATCACTTTGCATTCAATGATACCTATGTATGGGAGAGAGACAAAGTTTGTCCAGATCAACCGTGAACTACAATGCAAAATTTCCTTTAAAATGCAAATGCCACCAATCACATATCAACAACAATTCTCTATTATGTCTTTTTCAATAACTTCAACAAGTGATTTTCAATGTTTTTCGAAAACGAAAATGATTTTTTGAAAGAGAAACTTTTGTTCACTTTTCAAAAAGGACCCATACTATGATAGTAAGAGTACTGAAAATCAAAAACCAATAAACAAACAATGACAAAAACCCAATCAACTCTTTCAATGAAAACAAAAATAAAGAGAAAACCAAAATAGTCTTTTCAATCGCATAAGAAAAATGTTCCTTCAAACAATAAGCAAATGATAAAGACCAAGAAAAATCAAATTTCAACTGATCACCAGTCCTTAACTAATCAAACACACTCAGATTCTGAAATCAGAGAGTATGGTTTTGCCAAGAAAAGTCAAGAAACGAAAGTCAAGACAAAAATGACAAGAAGAGCCTTGAAATCCTAAAACTGTTCATGCACGCAAATGAAGATAAGAAATACATCAATCAATGGTCCAAGAAACTCTTATGAGGCAACTAAATTGATCTGGACAGTTGAAGATGCCAAAACCTTAATCCAAAAATTTGAAAAGAGTTTGCAGGCTGGTAATACTACACAGTGCGAGAATTAGTGATTCTTGCAGGTGACCCTTGAGTAGGGTGTGAGAACCTCGCATTGAATCCTGAAGGCAGAATGTGAACCCTACCTATTCTCGCAGGCTGTAGTGAAGTGCAGTGCGAGAATGTCTGAACATAGTCAAAATTTTGGAAAATCAAGAAAAATTTGAAAAGGCCTCTGGACCCAGAGGGTCTATGAGGATAGCCTGAAGACTCAGAGATTGATAGGACAGGAGAAAAGTAAAAATAGAGAAAATGGCCACAGAAAAATACCAAAATCCACAAAGAAAATGGGATATCCCCAGTGGAGTCACCAATTTTGTTATCGGACTAATCAGTAGGTGCGGACACTAACTGATCTCCCTAGATCCACTTGGATCTAGAACAAAACAGGACAGGACATGACTCTTTCCCTAAGTTTTGACCATTGAATCAACTAGTAGGAAGGAACAAGTAACATACCTTTATATCGCTTCCTAGGGTCTCTGTTGCTCCTGTTTCACTCCGGTTCTCTTGTGAAGTCAAGACCAAGAAAACACAAACCAACCAAAGTGAATATAGCACAATATATTCAACAGTCAACCTATGTGTATGATCAAGGAATTACACAATAAAGTGGAAACAACTTTATGGGAAAGAACATGCCACTGTATCATATTAATGGAAAGTAAAGATTACAACCTGAGCCTTGATGTCGCAAAATTCCTTTCGATGGCTCTTGGATCCGACACACACACTTGCTCAATCCTTGTATGAAGAATATCAAATCCTCTTGATAGACTTGCTATAGTCTCCAAGCTGTTGTTCAGCTTCAGTCCTTCACACAATTCTTTCACCAATTCTCCAATGAATCTTGCTTCACCTTTTCCATGAGAATTCCCTCAATATATAGGAGAGAATGAATTAGTTACCTGGATAAGAATGATCCCACAATATCTGGGAATCCAGTACAAGGATAACCATTCGAATGCCAACCCATCCTTCTAGAAGATTCCCTTCTAGAAACATCGAGAATTCATCTTTTTCTATGCTTTAGGAAGAGTTCGCACCCTAGTTGTTCAACACAGTGCGAGAAGTTCGCACCTTGGCTTAAGGCAGCCTGCGAGAATCAGGCATTCTCGCACCCAAATGTATTAGCAGCCTGCGAACCTTCTCCAAAAATGAGTTTTCTGGGAAGAGATGAAAGTAAATTTTCTCAGGAGAAATTTCTTATGAAGAGCCTGAGTACACCATCATCAATACATCATCATGATGACCAAAATCATGGGTAACATGGGGTTCTGCTATTTATGGAGCTGTCTTAGGTTTTTCTTCATGTAGATTCATTCTTTCAAGCTTAGCAATCATTCTAGGGAAATCCAATACTTCATGGTCCAAATCTTTGCAATAGAGACAACTGGGTTTTCCACCAGGGCATTCCTTAGCTAGGTGGCTTGGTTTTCTACAACTGTAACATAGGATCAATCCTCTCTTTCTCTTAAATGATCCCCAAATTCTTTTGTACTGCGCACCAGGATCATGGTAGCTAGCCTGCAAAAAATTATTTCTAGGATCCTGCATCCATTTGTTAGTCCAAACATTCTTTCTATGCATAGGTATAACATACTTATCAGATCTATTCATATCAAACTTTCTTTCATCTATTAATGCCCTAGGTTTTAAGCTAGGACAGAATCTATCAAACATACCTAGATCCATGCTCTAGAAACAAAAAATATCACTTATCTTACTTCTATAGAGCACAAAGATTCCATATCTAAGAACTTTTAACTATTCTTACCTTTATTAGAGCACAGAGCTTACATATCTTACCTATTTTCTACAGATCTGGCCTCTTTCTTTCAGAAATTTCCACTTTTACTTTTCTTAGAGCACAGAGCGTTCAGATCTCGCTTCTTTTCTTTAGATCTGATCTTCCTTTCTTCATATCTGACCTTATTCCTGGCACAAATATTCACAGGTCAAGTAAAAAGTTGCGCACTAGGGAAACATATCTACGCACAAAGCTTTCTTTTGCACAAATTTTCTTCTTCCTCAATTCCCAGCAATCATAGTTTCAGGTCCTGGCAATGACACCATTTTTTGGCATAGGAGCAAACCCAGGGTTCAACGCTAAAAAGCACACCAACAAATCCCTAACTACCGGCCCTTTTGGCAACACCTGCGAAGCAGATGAAGTCTCACCCGAGGTAGAGGCAGGGGTGGTTGCAAGACTCAGGTGCCTGCAACCTCAACTGGGACACAGATCTATGATTATATCTTTTATAGATCACTTAGCATAGATCATTCATCAATATTTAACCCTTATTATACTCCACAGACAACACAGAGCTTCATGGTGAATACTCAGATTTACAGTATTTCATCACTTAACAATAGTAACCTAGATCAGATCCAGTAGATCATCACTAAGCATCCTCATACACATTATATCTAACAATAATATATATCTAAGAAGCACAGAGCATAAGTGGATATATCAAAGCACATAGCATAAAAAAAGATAAACACATTGAACCAAAGCACAGATCATAACACACAGATTTATGTGGTTCACCCCCCCCTACGGATACGTCCACAAGATCTTCTTCTTTATTATCGTCTTCAAGTTGTTATAAGCACAAATACTCCAAAACCCTTCTTTGCATAGGACAGAAGATCTGTGCATCTTGCTAGATCCTTCTTCCTTGCGTTACAACACTTAGCTTTCTATATCAACCACACAATAACTTGCACTTATCCTTGCAAGCCTTACATAGTTCGCACAGAGCACTTATTCGACATCACATAGATGCACTACCAATTTCACTAAGAAATCACATCTACTACTTCTTACATTGCATATCCTTCTATTTATACATTACAAAAGTTGACCTAAGCATGGGTAAACCCATGGGTCGACATCCCTTTCCCATTACATTAACCCAAAACCCTAAAAGGAGCCCAAAATTGGATTGAGATCTCGTGATCTCTGCTTCGCCTGGCGCTCCATCTTTGATAGGTTGTCGAAGTCCAAAAATGGTCAATTATGACCAAGTGTTCCTCAAAACTTGGTCAAGGGACAACACATAGGATCATGGTTGCTTCCATCTCTAGGTCGAATAGGCATGTCAACAACTTATGAATCCATATGGATTCACAGCTGGCAGAACAATCAACAATGTATTATTCTTTCATTGTGATGAGAGAAATGCTTGATTGCTTCCTACTCTACCATGAGATCATGGATGACCCCAGACTGAAACAACATCTTGAATTTCTCTTCCTATCAGAGACACTTCCATCCCAATTTGAATCAATATAACCACTCAATCTGAAGTCATGGTCTCCATCATAACTGAGACCATAATCTAATGTACCCTTAAGGTACCTCATCACATGTTTTGCAGCAACTAGGTGAACATGTCTAGGTTCTACCAGAAACTAACTCAAGGTGTTCATGGAAAAATAGATATATGGTCTGGTATTCATCAGATACATCAACGATCCAATGATCTGTCTATACAGCGTAGCATCAATCAATTCTGACAAAGTATTGACCAGAAGCTTCAACTTCATTTCCATGGGTGTATTCATGGATTTTCACTCCAACATATCAAATCTCTTTAGGATTTTAACTACATACTTCTCTTGGTTAAGGAATATTCTCTTTGGGATCTTCCATACCTCAAGACCTAAGAAATAATGCATTAGGCCAAGGTATTTCATCTCAAATTCTGCAGTGAGCTTCTTCTTACATTTGGTGATGATATTTTCTTCTACGGTTAAGAATAAGTCATCCACATACAACCGCAATATAACAGGCTCATCATTCATAACCTTGAAGTAAAGGTTAGAATCTTCTTTACTCTTGGTAAATCCCAAGCTCATCAGAAAATTGTATGTCCTTCCATACCAAACTCTAGGAGCTTGGTTCAATCCGTACAGAGCCTTCTTCGACTTGCAGACATGAGTCTTCCTGTCTTAAACTTCAAATCCTTGAGGTTGTTCTATATACACTTCCTCTTCGATGACACCATTTAGGAAAGTTGTCTTTACATCCATCTGGTGTAACTTCCACTTCATCTTAGATGCAATGGATATGACGGTTCTAATCGAAGTGTATCTAGGTACATGAGAAAATGTCTCTTCATGGTCAATTCCTTCCTTTTGAGAAAAGCCACGAGTGACAAACCTTTCTTTATACTTCCCAATACTTCCATCAGCAGCATGTTTTATTTTGAAAATCCATTTGGAAGATACCACATCCTTGCTCTTTGGTCTGGGAACTATTTCCCATACATCATTCTTTATAATGGATTGGTATACTTCTATCATGGCATCTGCCCATTCTTTCTTCTGAATGGCTTCTTCAAAGCAGGTAGGCTCCTTCTCTAAGAGATCACACATCAAAGCCATATAATTGGAGAATGGCTTAGGTCTCTTCACTTGTCTTGTGGTTCCTTCGGTAACACCATACTTCTCTCCATATTGAATAATCTCCCTATCCCAAGAAGGATTTATCTTATGGGAGATCCTCATCTGAGGAGGTTCTTGAAATTATACTATGTCATGATCTTCTATAATTTTTTCATCAAGGGAAGCTATGACTTCCCTCACTGGTTCTGCAACTCTGGGAGCTACAATTTCCTCTTCATATACTTCTTCAAGCTAGCATCTTCTTGATTTCTTGAGTGTTGCATCTTCATCAAAGGTCACATCCCTGTTGATATCAATATGATGGTGACCTAGTATATAAACTTTGAAGGCCTTGGAGACCTCACAGTATCCAACAAATATTCCCTTCTTTCCTGAAGGGTCCATCTTGTTTCTCTTCTCTTTTGGAATATGTACAAATATTGGGCAGCCAAATATTTTGAGATGTCTTACTTCTGGCTTCTTTCTGGAGAATATCTCTTCCGAGGTCTTGAACCCAAGTGCACTATGAGACAATCTATTTTGTACATATATTGTTGTTTTTGTTGCTTCTGCCCATAAACACATTGGAAGATCTTGATCATGGATCATAGTCTTAACTTCTTCCATTATAGTTATGTTCTTTTTTTCTGCTACACCATTCTGCTAAGGATTGTAGGGAGTGGTGAGTTCCCTCTTGATCTTGACATCTTTGCAATAGTTTACAAACTCTTTTGAGGTGTATTCTCCTCCATTATCTGACCTGAGTATCTTGATCTTTCTTTCAGAAATATTCTCTATCAAGGCTTTGAATTCTTTAAATTTACTAAACACTTCATCTTTTGGTTTTAAAAAGTAAACCTGGGTTTTACGAGAATAGTCATCAATAAAAGATACATAGTATACATACCCACTGATGGAGGATGATAGCATTGGGCCACACACGTCTGAGTGAATGAGTTCTAAGACTCCTTATGCTTTATTGTCTCTCTTCGGAAAAGGGTTCTTGATGTTCTTCCCTTGTCCACATCCATTGCACACACCTTCATGGTCAACCTTGATTTCTGGTAGACCTGTGACTGCCTTGCATACATAAAGTAATTCCTTGTAGTTGATGTGGGCTAATATTCTATGCCAAATTTCACATGGATTCTCAATGGCATGGGTCATGGTTGCTTCTAAGTGACCCTTTAGCTTATATAAGCCACCTTCTTCTTTTCCAATAATGATTGCTTCTTTCATGGTTTTTCCTTTATCCCACATAATAAAATCTCCATCTATAAAGGCAATTTTGAAGCCTTTATTTTATAAATATGATATGGAGAGTAGGTTATTTTTCAAACCTAGTACATAGAGTACGTCCTTCATCTTCATTGGAGTCCATGAATTAAGCTTGTAGTTTGATTCTCCAACTCCCTTGATAGGGTATTGATAATCATCTCCAAGTGTAACTTTCTGAGAAAACTTATTTTCTGAAAGGCAAGAGAGAATATCTCTTTGACCTGTCATGTGCTTGGAAGCACCACCTTCAATGAGCCAAGTGTCCTCTCCCGGTGATACTGATCCCGAGAGGGCGGAGATTAAGACATAGTCTTCTATTCGTTCTTTTATCATCTTCATGGGTGGTTCTTCATCTTCAACTGCATGGGCATGATGCCTCTTGTTTTTCCTCTTGTATTCTTCTCGTCTAGTTGGACAATGTCTGTTACCCATAATTTTGGTCGTCACGATGATGTGTTGATGATGGTGTACTCAGGCTCTTCATTAGAACTTTCTCCTGAAAAAAGTTACCTTCATCTCTTTTCAGAAATCACAGTTTTGAGGAAGGTTCGCAGGTTGCCAATACATTTGCCTGCGAGAATGCATCATTCTCGCAGGCTACCTTAAGCCAGGGTGCGAGAAGTTCACATTGTGCCTAACTACTAGGGTGCGAAAACTTTCTAAAGAAGAGAAAAGGATGAATTCTCGAAGCTTCTAGAAGGGAATCTTCTAGAAGGATGAGATGGCATTCGAATGGTTATATAAGTACTGGCTTTCCTGATATTTTGGGATCATTCCTATCCAAGTAACTAATTCATTCTCTCCTATATATTGAGGGGATTCTCATGGAAAAGGTTAGAATCAAACTAGCAAGAGAATTATTGGAGAATTGGTGAAAGACTGTGTGAAGGACTGAATCTATAGCAGCTAGGAACTCCAGCAAGTTTATCAAAAGTGGTGGATCTTCTTCATACAAGGGAGCAAGTGTGTGTGTCAGAGCCAAGGGCCATTGAAAGGAGGTTTGCAACATCAAGGCTC
>JZKD02S1770061.1:812479-832877 GCA_000966675.3 Picea glauca | reverse complement strand
CGCTCTTGAACATGACACCCCCTATTCATCATTTGAAGCCGGTTTGGGAAATCCATTTGTCTCTCATTCGATTTGCTACAAGGTCATTCCCTGTGTCATCTTTGAGTCAATGTTGTCAAATCATTGGTCGTGTCATTCATATGTTCAAGAGAAGTCCATCTGAAACCTATATTGAGTCGGCCATCTGTAGTTATCCATTCTCTCGGTGTCGGCCTTCCCTGTGTCCAATTCATGCTCTGTTTTTACATTCAAACTATGTTACTCATTTTGTGTCATTGATGGGGGATACATTAAGTCCCTCCGGTGACGATTTTTGTTCCGTCGACTTCAACTCATTATCTGGAATCAAGACTTAGAAATTATTTAGTACCATGGAGCTTGCATGCCTCAATGGAAAGTTTCCTCGCTTTCGACAGTGGGTTTATATCATTGACCCCTGATCGAAAGATTCCATCGAATGTTCGACATCAACTCATTTACTCACAGTCGATGGATTGTACTATCGTACCTTGGGATTCATTGACATCAATGGTGATTTCCCTCGCACTTGTTAACGGTTACATCAATGACCGGTAATCAAGTGGTTTCTACCATGTTCGACTTCAACAAATGTAATCACAAGGTTAGATTCGTACTTTGGGCGACGATATTGAAGACCCTAGATCTTATCTTTGAGGTTCAGGTTGCGATGGAGTATGTATACTTTGTGACACATATATCCACTGTGTATGTTTCGTGGCTATGCTGTCTTGATTTGAAATTTCTCGCATAGATCCACAGTGTATTCAAGTGGCTATGCTATATTTTGACGGCATGGATCCATAGTGTATGATTGGTAGCCATGACTCATGTCTACAATGTCATCAGTCTGTGATCTGAGTATGGGAATGCCTACCTTAGAATTGGTATATATGATATTCTGCAGATGCTTGGTTGTTCGCAGGTTTTCGATTAGATGTGCTCCTAGTTCTCGACATACACATGCAGCTTACAAAGTCTATCGGTTGTCACTAGTTCCAACCTCATACTTTGGGGGGCATTCTGTTACCCATAATTTTGTTCGTCATGATGATGTGTTTATGATGGTGTACTTAGGCTCTTCATTAGAACTTTCTCCTGAGAAAAGTTACCTTCATCTCTTTTCAGAAATCACAGTTTTGAGGAAGGTTCGCAGGCTGCCAATACATTTTCCTGCGAGAATGCATCATTCTCGCAGGTTACCTTAACCCAGGGTGCAAGAAGTTTGCACTGTGCCTAACTACTAGGGTGTGAACACTTTCTAAAGAAGAGAAAAGGATGAACTCTCGAAGCTTCTAGAAGGGAATCTTCTAGAAGAATGAGATGGCATTCAAATGGTTATCTAAGTACTGGCTTTCCTGATATTTTTGGATCATTCCTATCCAAGTAACTAATTCATTCTCTCCTATATATTGAGGGGATTCTCATGTAAAAGGTTAGAATCAAACTAGCAAGAGAATTATTGGAGAATTGGTGAAAGACTGTGTGAAGGACTGAAGCTACGCAGCTAGGAACTCCAGCAAGTTTATCAAAAGTGGTGGATCTTCTTCATACAAGGGAGCAAGTGTGTGTGTCAGAGCCAAGGGCCATTGAAAGGAGGTTTGCAACATCAAGGCTCAGGTTGTAAATTTTTCTTTCTATCAATATAATACAATAATATGTCCCTTTCCCATAAAGCTAAGTCTACTTTATTGTATAACTCCTTGATCATATACTTAGATTGATTATTGAATATGTTGAGTTGTATTCACTTCGATTGGTTTGTATTGTTGTGGTCTTGACAGCACAAGAGCATTGGAGCGAAGCTGGAACAACAAAGACCCAAGGAAGCGATCATAAGGTATGTTCATGATTCTTGCCTCCTAGTTCATTCAATAATCGAAATCTAGGGAAAGAGTATTATTCTGTCCTGCTTTGTTCTAGATCCAAGTGGATCTAGGGAGATCGGTTTGTGTCCTCACTTACGGATTTATCCGCTAACAATGTCTCGCAATATGTCCCATATTGTCACAATGGTAGCATTGGTAAGATGAGAATTATCTTTATTTTCTTTGTCCTTTCTTTTGGAATCTCTTTGGTTGAGATTCTTTATGTATGAATTTGTTTTGGGGGTGAGACTCTCTATGATTTTCTTTCTGGAAGTAATAATTCTTTCTTCCTCCTTTAGTGTGAGTATCTAGGGCTTTATCTTCATCTCTTGATAGTAAAGCTTATTGGTTAGCTACTCTCGATTCTTCTTGAATACATTCTTCCCAAAGACTGTCAAATTTTAGTTTCTCCTTTCTAGCACAAATAGTTTGGATGAATGCATCCCAAGCTATTGTGAGACCACTAAGGGTCGTCATTATGAGTTCATCTCTGTCTATAGTATCTCCAATAGTTTCTAGTTGTTCTTTGAATTGAGATATTCTAGAGAAATATTCCCGGATCGCTTCTCCTTTCTACATCCTTGTATTCTTGAGTTGAGTTCTTAGATTCATCTTTCGGTTTATGTTCTTTCCTTCATATAATCTGGTTAGGGCATCAAACATTTCTTTTGGAGTCTTTTTTGAAGACACTTGAGGACTCAAGTGATCTTTGATAGAATCTACAGTGATTCTTTTAACCTTAATGTCTAAAGAATGATTCCAATCCTATACTTCCAGGCATGGAATTTCTCCACACCTTCTAGCTTGTCAACAAGCTTAGTGCTTGCAGACATCCTTTACCTAGAGCTAGGGAAAATAACCAAAAAATGAAAATGCTCAAAATTGAATTATGAACTTACCAAGAGGTGTGATTGGTTGAGGCGAGTAGCCTGGTGTGGTTAGATTTCAAAAAGTCCAACTTTTACCCCTCCAGAATTGATCTGTGGATTTCTGGACTAGTGTTTTTGGTTTTCTGGTACTTTTAGTACTTTGGTACTTCTAGTACTTGGGTACTTCTGGTACATTGTGAAAACTAGGGTTTCACTTTTCAGGAGATCTAGCCACTAAAACGTTGTGATGAGGATGCCAAAGTGATCCTTGAGGAAGGGCACACTTTTCTAGATGGTTTTGGGGCCGAAATTCTTCTTCAATAAAAAGACCTAATTTTCGTGTACAGCAACAATGACGTTTTTCTTCTTCTTGTGAAAGATGCTCTCTTCAGCTTACCTCTGATACCATGTTAAGTTTTAAGCTATTATTAGGTTTCTTTTCAAATTACTAGATAACCATAGCATAGATAGGATCACTGAGAAATACACAATCACAAGAGACACATCATTTATTCTGGGGAACCCTCATGGGGGAGAAAACCCAGCAAAAACTTCCTTAATATAGATAGCCAATAAAATGCCAAGAGATAACTCAAACAAATACAGAAAGTCCTCTCCCAAGAATGTGCCTCTCTCTCTCTCTTTTCTTCTCCAACTGCAGCTCCAAACTTGTGCTCTGATAAAAAAGTGTGTGTGTGTGTGTACAAGTGAGGTGCTAGCCTCTCTTATTTATGCAATCTGGTAGGTGTGAACGGAAGTGTCTTTTCACTGGCAGGGCCGACTTCTCATTATGGGTGGTTATAACCACCTTTAATTAATCTAGGGGCCGACTTCTCATTCTACTATTACAATTAGGGTTTGATTAATCCGCAAAAGGGGATTTGGTCATTTACAATACCTGACAAGATCAATCCACAAAAGGGGATTGATCTAATGAATAATACATCAATAATAAATAGAATACTCTTTGCATTTACAATATTTCAACAAAGAAAATTACTATAGAGTTCCATGGGACAAGATCAAAGAAGATGGACCAAATAATAAAGAGGACAAATGTAAACCTACAGAACCAACAAAAGGTAATTCACCTAAATCTTCCCATTACATTGTTTCTCACCGCAATATAGGAGTAACAGAAGATTTATTTAACACTACATATAGTCCTTGGAAATATGTCAGACTTCTTGACACAACCGCAATCTCTCATATGACATTTCAAAGAGACTTTTTTGAAGACTTCAATGATAATGTAGATGGCATAGAGTATTTTTCATACAATTCCAACCTCAAACCCTCAGGAATGGGCACCATTCGAATCAATTTGCATGGATTCTCGTATTTTCTTCTACATAATGTACTTTATATTCCTGAGATGAAAAGGAGATTGTTATCCCTTGTGCACATCAGACAACAAGGCCACTATGTTCATATGATCGATGGAAAAGTTTAAATATGAAAGGATTATGATAACATGTGTAATGATCGGAATGGAATATGGAATATTGTTGAAGATGAATGGGACATCTACCCATACACACAATTATTACATACCTCTTTGAGCATGGTGAAGGTATAATTTCATCTAGTCTTTTGTGGCATGTTATAATTAGTCATATCAATTATGATAGTCTTTTTTATTGAGAAAGAATGATGTTTCTGGTCTTCCTACCATTCCTAGAAAACTGAAACAATGTGATGTTTGTATCCTTGGAAAGCATAGCAAACAGTTTTTCCATGATCTTATTCCAAAGCATGTAGAAAACTTGAGTTGATTCATTATGATTTGTGTGGACCTATTCCTATTCCTTCTGCAAATGGAAATAAATATATAATGTCCCTTATTGATTATTACACCAAGATTTGTTGGGTGTACTTGTTGAAAGATAAATCACAAGATTTTGAAACATTTAAAAAAATTCATGTATGGATTCAAAATGAAGCTCAGTCTCATACTGGCTCTCTTTGCACTGATAATGGAAGAGAATATACATCTAATGGATTTGAAAGTTACCTTTTCCAACATGGGATCCAACATCAAACAATAGTTCCATACAATCCTCAACAAAAAGGTGTAGTTGAATGAATGAACAGGACATTCCTAAATGTGGTTCCTTCCATGATGTTTTTCAAGAATGTTAAATTGATGTTTTGGGCTGATGTAATTCTATGTGTATTTTTTTGTAAAGAATATAAAAGATTCAAAAAAATTTATAAAACATTTAAAAACTAGATATAGTTCAATACTAAAATTTCAAATCATAAAAAAATTGTAGATGTTGAAACCAAGCTCCTTGCAATTTTTTTCGTGCATGAGTTGCAAAAATGCATTGCTTTTGGTAGTTCCCTTGTCTTTGTCACATGTGATGTCGAATCTGAAAACTTGGCAAAAGGTCTAAATTTTTCCGCTGCAAATTTAAGTACTAACATATTGGAATTTTTAATATCCCAATGCCAATTTTGTACATTAGCTCCACTCTGGCTAGCTCTAGCTCACTTGCTTCACCAGTTCCCATGCTCCAAGTGCACCATTTTTGAATGACATACTTTGAATATCCTTAGATTCTATCATCCCCATCCAATTCAGTAGAAGGGCTCAAGCATGCAGGAATGGCAAGGTCATTATATGTAGCAGAGATCACCTATTAGGCCATCCAAAAGGCCATTGTAGACCCATATACAACTCCTCTTCGGACAGAGGATGTTGATGATATTTTGATCCCCATTTATGTGGATAACTCTTCTCATTCTCCCAATTGTATTGAGATGGTATTTCCCTCTAATGTGGCTATTCAAGAGGCAATGAAAAGTCTAGAAAGGACCTGGGAGGATTTAAATAATTGGTCTTATTTACTTCCAGAAATGGATCATATCGAATGAGGATAGTTTCATGTATACATGAACGATAATGTTGATAGAACCATGAACCTTGTAGTAAAGCATGGTGTTTATGCTTAAGGGAACATGGACAATATTTTGGAAATGATACCTATCAACATATTGAATGATCGCAACTTCCTGGAAAATGTGTCCATTGGTGCAGATTGTTCTAAGTAGATATGTAGTTATATCGCTTTGTTCAAGTAATTTTGTGATGTTTTCACTTAGTCCTAAGAGGAGATGCCAGGACTAGACCCTGAAATTTTCAAAAATGAAATAAATACTTATCCTAATGCTAAGCTTGTTAGGAAAAAATTGAGGTCGATAACCCAAGGAAGGTAACTACCATAAATTTTGAGGTAGAGAAGCTCCTCAAAGCGGGTTTCATCTATCTGGGTCTGCTTACTGAATGGGTGTTGAAACCTGTTTTGGTTGACAAAAAGCAATGAATCATACATGTTTTTATGGATTTTAGGGATTTGAATAAGCCTTGTCGAAATGAAAACTTCCCCACGTCATTTATTGACTATATTATTGATGAATGTGCGGGCAGCGATATATTCTCCTTTATGGATGGATTCTCTAGATAAAATCAGATCCAAATTAAAACTAAGGATCAACATAAAACTGCATTTATTTTTCCTTGGGGAACTTTTGCATACCTGAAAATGCCTTTCGGTCTTAAAATTGTTGGGGCTACTTTCCAACAGGCCATGACCTTTTCCTTCCATGACATGAAACACATTGTTGAGGCATATTTAAATAATTTAGCTACTCATTCTCGTTATAGAGTCAATCATCTATATCACCTATGTTGTGTGTTCCAGAGATGTCATTATTATCGCATCTGGTTGAATCCACACAAATGGATTTTTTTTGTTAATTCAGGGTGTCTTCTCGTATTTGTTATTTAGATCAAAGGGATCATGGTGGGGCCTTTAAAGGTTGAGGCAATAGTTCAATTTCCTCCCCAGCGCATTATTTACCAAATTCAAACTCTCCAAGGAAAAGTGAATTTACTTCAGCATTTCATCGCTAACTATGCTAAGATCACTAAGGGTTTCATGCATTTGTTGAAAAATGGGGTCCTTTTCAAATGGGATATTTATGCCCAAAGATCCTTTGATACATTGAAAAATGCTTCAATGTATGTCCCTCTCCCTAGCTAGCCCAATTTTACTCGTGACTTCTTGTTGTACCTGGAATCATTTGAATCGACCATAGGTATGGTTTTGGTTCAAGAAGACAATGTTCTTGTCAAGAATGTCATGTATCACCTAAGTCGCAGTTTGGTTGATGATGATTTGTGATACTTGCATGTTAAGAAACTATCTTTGGAAGTTGTTCATGTTGTCTAGAGACTTCATCATTACATTCTCCTCTGTAAAACTATTGTTACTGCGGATGTTAATCATTTCCAGTATGTCTTCACTTGTCATATCATCAACGGGAAATTCAACAAATGGATTGTGATTTTGCAAGAATTTGACTTAGACTTTGTTTCAATAAAGTCCAAAAAGTCACTTGTTTTTGCAGAATTGATGTCAGAGTTTCCTAGGGAAGAAAAAGAGGAAATTTCTGATATCTTATATTGATCCTTGGTATGGATACATTCTTATATATCTCTAGACTTTGAATTTCTCCCTATATTATTCGAGAGATGAGTGACGATGCATTTGACACCATGCAAAAAAATATCTCATCATTGGTGATACCTTATATTTTCATGGTGTAAACTCGATTTTATGTCATTTTTTTACTCACAAAAAAAATGGATTTCGTCTTAAATGACTCTCACAATGGAGCATGTGGAGGTCATCTCTTTGGGTTAGAAACAACCCAAAAAATATGGCATGTCGGATATTTTTGGTCAATGATCTTCAAATATTGTATCAAGGCAATCAAAAAATGTCATCAATGTCAAGTTTTCACTCATAATGTGAACACCCATCCTGCTCAGTTATTTCCAGTCATCACTATCAACCCTTTTACTAAGTGGGGTGTTGACATCATGTTGGAATACTAAGAGGGGGGGGGTGAATCAGCATGAGCACAATACGTACTTTTATTCACAATATAAAAGATCCAATAAATATTATGAGCATTCAATAAATCATAAACACCATAATTCAATTCATAGGAATCACATAAACGCAATACACCGGAATTTTATGTGGAAATACAATGCGGGAGAAAACCACAGAATGCTTTTCTTATTTATCAAAGAGTACATTCATTGGAAGCACCAACTTCCTATTTCTCGAGCTACAACTGGAAGGAGGATCCAACCCCCTATTTACAATATGCAACCTGAAGGAAGCTCCAACTCCCTAATTTATTGGCTCCAATTGGAAGGAGGCTACAACCCCCTTTCCTTACCTCATCCAACCACCATGGAATATAAATGTAGACCAATATGTCACTACCTTTGTCGTTGTAACTGATAACCTATTGTTTCTACTATTTCTAATACTTTTGTTGTTTCTTTTGATTTCAATATCTCATCAAGATTGCAACACACATACCTCATACCAAGATCCACAAGAGAGTTCTCCAAATCAAATGATTATGAATCACTAATACATATATGTTCCTGATTTATTTAGAATACACACCCTAACATACAAAGGAAGACATACATTCAACCTGTAGTTGACCTGAGTTTTAGATCTCTAATCTTCAATAACTTTTATTCACAGATCTACGACCCTTACACTGTATGCTCACAAATGTTCACGTTTTTCCCCACTACAGCTCGCGAATGTTCGCGCTTTTCCTCTTGAAACCCATGGATTTACTCAAAGAACCTGGATCTCTAATTTTTCTCTGTATGCTCAGCTCCTACAAACTTCTCCCTTCACTGAAATTCATTGACCTTGACTTATTAGCTTCAGATCTACTAATTAGTTTCACAAAAGTGATATTCAATTGACTCTTCTCTATGTTTTAATGAGGATCTCATGATGACATGCAAATGACATGAAACTTGTTAACTTTTGTTTACAGATACTTTAACATGCAACTGACATGTAGCTTGTTAACTTTTGTTTACAGCTACTTTACTTTGACATGCAACTTGTTAACTTTTGTTTATAGTCACTTTAACATGCAATTGACATGCAGCTTGTTAACTTTTGTTTACAACTACTTTACTTTGACATGAAACTTGTTAACTTTTATTTACAGTTACTTTAACATGCAATTGACATGCATCTTGTTAATTTCTATTTAAAGCTACTTTAGTTTGACATGCAACTTGTTAACTTCCTATTCAAGGGTTGACATCAATGACAACCAATCTTTCCACAACTAATCGTTCAACAATTAATATTTCAATAATTCATATTTCAACAATCTCCCCTTTGGCATTGATGGAAACACTTAGATGTGGAAAACACTCATGCTCATGTTGGCTCCCTCTGTCTTCATGCCTCTTCTCTTCATTTCTATGCCAATATTTTTCTCTCCCCTTTGACATCAATGGAAAAGGGTGACTCCTCCTTGGGGCTACTCCCCCTATTTGTAAGCGTCTAATCTATATTGATATTTCTCTTCATGGTGCTTCCTCGTGTAAATATCTGATAAATAGAATTCAAAAAGCATTCAAGTCTTTCATGATTGTTTTTTCTCTCCCCCTGTCTTATTGTTCCAACTGTCATGTAGATCATTGTGGGGTTGAAACTACTTCTTTCTGTCGAAAATACTCAAAACTCCTCTCCCAGAAGAGGTTTGGTGAAGATATATGCAATCTGTTCTTGTGTCCCAATTTATTCTACCTTGTTGTTCTTCTCTGTAACATATTACCATAGAAAGTGAAACTTTATCATAATGTGTTTTGTCTTGGAATGCATCACTAGATTCTTAGAAATACTTATATCACTTGTGCTATCATAGAATATTGAAATAGGCTCATCATATTCCACCTGTATGTTCTGCAAAGCTTGCTTCATCCATAGAACCTATGTACAACATGTTGTTGTTGTAATATACTTTGATTTTGTTGTGGAAAATGATATTGAAGATTGTTTCTTGCTCAACCAAGATATCAGACAATCACCCAAGTAGAACGTTGCTCCATTTGTACTTCTTCTATAATCAACACTTCCTTCCCAATCTTCATCTGTGTATGCAACTAGAGATAGATCATTCCCTTTTCGATACCATAATCCATAGCCTTCTATTCCTTTCAGATATTTGAATATTCTCTGTATCGTCGTAACATGTGTTTCCTTCGATGTTGCTTGAAATCTTGTAACTTTTCCAACTGCTTGCATCACATTCGATCTTGATGTTGTCACATAGAGTAAACTATCAATCATCAATCTATAGAGTATTTGATTTACATCCTTGTATTTATCATATTTTCTCAATTTGCAACTAGCATGCATGGGAGTACTTGCAAGCTTTCAATCTACCATTCCAAACTTCTTTAGCATTTCTTTTATATACTTGGTCTAGGAGATGAAAATGCCTTTATCTTGCTAACATATATGGAGTCCAAAAAAGAAAGAAAACTCACCAATTAATAACATTTCGAATTCATATTGCTTGTCTTTAGAAAATTTCTGACTCATCCTGTCATCACCACTTCCAAAAATAATGTCATCAACATAAACTTCAATTATCAATATACAATTTTTATTTACCTTTATGTAGAGATTGTTGTCTGCATTTCCTTTCATGAACCCTTATTGATGTAGATACATGTCCAATATTGAATACCATGCTCTGGGGGCTTGTTTGAGTCCATACAATTATTTCTTTAATCTGCAAACATAATTTTCCTTTTTTTACAGTAGAAACCCTTCTGGTTGTTCGATGTAGACTTCTTCTTCTAGTTATCTATTTAGGAAGGATACTTTTACATCCAACTGATATACTTTTATTTTATTCAAACATGCATAAGCCAAGAACAATATGACTGCTTCCATTCTGGCAACTGGGGAAAACATTTCTTCAAAATCTATTCCTTCAACCTGAGCATATCCCTTGCATACCAACCTTGCTTTATTCCTGGTTACCCATCCATCCTCATTCATCTTGTTTCTGAATACCCATTTTTTTACAATCACGTTCTTATTCTTAGGCCTTGGAACAAGTTCCCATGTTTCATTCTTCTCTATCTGATCCAATTATTCTTCCATAGATTTGATCCAATGTTCATCAATGTTGGCTTATTCAAAACTGTTGGGTCCAACTATGGACAATAGTGCTAGATGTATTTGTTTTGGTAAGAAGAATTTTCTTCGGGTTTCAAATCCTGCATATTTATTCCCAATTATCTATTATAGTGGATTATTTTGTTGCACTCTCTAGCTAGGAGTTTTGGGAGATATCTGAAGATTTTGTTGGTCATATTCCTCTTTCTCTGATTCTGGTTTCTCTTCTTCTTCTTCCACTTTTGATTCTTATACTTCTTCTTTCAAATTCTCTTCTCCTTCCTACTTTGTTGAGTCTTTTATTTCTTCTTTGGGATTTAGTACATTTGCCTCGTCAATATATACACTAATGCTTTCCACTATTCTTTTGAGTCTCATATATAAACACTTGTATGCCTTGCTTTTGCTTGAGTACCTGAAAATATGTCTTTTTCAACTCGGGAATCAAATTTTCCAATCCTACCATCTTCTCTTTTGATATATCACTTTCTTCCAAATACTCTAAAATACTTCACGTTTGAAGGTCTTCCTTTCCATATCTCATAGGGAGTCTTGTCACTATTACTTTTGAGCATTCCTCTGTCAGGATATGAACTATTGTATGTATTTTTTGTACCCAAAATATGTCACCCAACTTGGAATCCTTCAACATGGTTCTATCCATTTCCTGTATTGTTATGTTCTTTCTTTCAACGACTCTATTTTATTGAGGTGTACTAGTTGTTGAGAATTGTCTTTTTATTCCATGTTCGCAACAAAAATACATGAATCATTTTGTTGTAAAATCTCCACCATTGTCTGATCTCAATCATTTGATTTTCAATTATGTCTCTATTTCAACCATCTCTTTGTATATCTTGAATTGTTTGAATGCCTCTGAATTCTTCTTGAGAAAGAAAATTGCAGTCATTCTTGTGTAGACATCAATCAGTAGCATGAAGTATTGTTCACCATTTAAACCTGTTTTCTTGTTGGTCCACATAGATCGGTATGTACAATATCCAATGGTTTTTTCATTGATTACTCCTTTGATTTGAACTTGGTCCTGGTCTATTTTCCCTGAAGACAATTCTTACATAGAGTATTTGTCGGATTTAAAATTTTAGGCATTTCTTTTACTGCTTCCTTTCTGTTTATTTTGACAATATTGTAAAAGTTCATGTGACCCATTCTTTTGTGTGAGAGCCAACTTTCATTTTCCTTCCCTAAGAAATAACTTTCTTTACCAAATTCATTCAAAAAAATGTGTTGCTCGAATTCCTTATCATTGTTGCCACTAACCTACTTGATCCTTCTTTCCTAATTTTGCATTTCTCTAAGTTGAATTGAAGTGTGTGTCCTTGATTGCACATTTGAATTACACTATGAATATTGTGTTTCATATATTCAACCAGTAGAACATTTTCTACCATATCATCTTTTCTTCCAAGCTTAACTGTGCCTCTACCTATAATTTTAGTTGAATGATTATTTCCAAATGAAATTGATCCATCTCTTTCTTTATTTGGAGTTAGAAACGTGTCCTTATCACTTGTCATATGATTTGAACAACCACTATCAACATACCAATCACTTTTCCTGTGTTGGTCTTGTAGAACAAGCGAGCATTGATTCTGCTTTCTTTTCCATATCTCTTGTGGTTCTGATATCTGACTGTTAATGTTCTGCTTTGATTCCCTAGGTGGAATAGTCAATCTACAATTCTTCGCTATGTATCCAAAATAGTTGCATTTGTAGCATTCTAATTCATTTCTCAATGAACCAAAATTGTTTTGGTTTCTATTGTATGATTCATAAAAAATTCTAGGATAACTATTATTTAAGTACCCTGCATAGTTGCTTCAGTTCTTGGCACATGCTCTGCAGCTTACAACTTAATGTCCAAAATTAGCACAATTAAAAAAATGACCATAAAAGAATATTTGATACCTGGGAGTAGATTATCTTCTTTTTGCTGAAATCCTTCTAAATTCATCTTCTTGAGTCTTCTTTATTTCTGGAATGTTCTTCTTTGGGGGATTGCATTCTTCCATCTTGAAAAAATCTCTGAAAAACTTTGCATAGCTTCTTTGTTCTACTTCATGTTCTATTGTCTTGGAGCTCAATCCTTTCTCATTATGTTGGAGTTACTTCACACACACCTAGGACTTTTTTTTCCTAATTTTTTTCCTTGTTTATTAGTCATAATTAGTCATTATCCAGTCTCCTATATTTTAGGGGAGAATATTCTCTTTCAGTTGACACTCCAGTTTGACTAGTTGAGTTGAGTTTAGATGTTGCATTGGTTTTGTCACCATTCAACATTGGGATCATCACCATATAATGCACACTTGCATTGGGATCATCACCATACTATCGCATTACCCTTGATTTCTTGATTTAAATCCTCACTACCCTTTGTTCAGTAAGTTAACTGAAGACTAATTGACTAGTTAACTCAAGTAGGTGGCAGTTCACTCCCGTAACTGCCTGAGAGACTAGACTAGGTGGCAGTTCACTCCCGTAACTATTGGTGTGTGTCCAGATCACTCTATACCACCACTATGGTGCATTGGTTCTCCTCTAGTGTGCACTCATTGAGTTATACAGAGTATATCATGTGTAAATTAATCATTATTCTTAACGATTAATGAGAATTCTTCTATTATTTCTCTCCTTCTTTCTCCAATTGTCTATGAAAATGTGTGTATTATTGTTTATCTAGATCTATTATATGTAGTTTCAGGACATTTACATGGTATCAAAGCTGACGGACTACTAAGCAAAAGATACACCAAAAAAAATTGTAGGTACAAAAGATTGAAGACATTGGAAAGATGGATTTCCAAAAAGAATTCATTCTTACACCTTACAACTATTTTGCATGGAAGGAGAAAATATCCATACATATATGAACTAGAGGGTTGTACAGGTTAACCTTGAATATGGATACAGAACCGACATCAGCCATAGAAAAATCCAAGTACTTAAATCGCATGGATGAGGCACTCGAAACAATTTGCAGTCTTATTTCTCTGGATCTCCTTTTTCACATATCTTCCTGTAAGACTCCCAATGAATCTTGGACCACCTTGGAAGGGATCTTTGGAAAACAATATGAGATGAGGGGACACATGATGGAGGTGGATCTGCTCACATTGGATCCAAAAATCTTCGACAATATCCAAGATTTCTTTACAAAATTCAAGGATTTACTATCGCAACTCAAAGCTTGCTGGGTTGATAAATCAAAGGAGGAGAAACAAATGGTTCTCACCATTCTCTCCAATCTTGGTCCTAAATTATCTGTATTCATATCCACATTCCATTATGTCAGATTCTCCTCCAGAGTCACCTAGAATATGCCTTCTCTTGAGGACTTTATCGAATCCCTGACACAAGAGCAAACCAAGATCATCAACATGGGCACAATCAAAGGCCCAAGGGCACATTCACTCATGGTGCATGATGGAAGCCACAAATATTAGAAATATAAATATAAGTATAAATGGAAATCTCATGCACATCCGAAGAAGGAAGATACACAAAACCCTTCACCAATGCCTCGGGATCCAAAGGGGAAAAGGGAAGAAAAGGGGAGAAATGCACGTACTGTCAAAAAGGATTCCCTTTAGAATCCACATGCATGAAAAAAAATAGACATAATTTATCAAATACTTCAGCAAAACAACCTTGGAGATCGCATCCCTGAGGGTGCGAAGAAGAAGAAGCCAGAAGATCTTAATTCCAAGAAAGGCAATTCTAGAATGCCTTGATTGCCATCAACTCCTCTCTCAATGCTTGGATCGTAGATTCAAGAGCATCACATCACATGGATACCTTAAAAGTAGTGTATTATTCTTTGGATGCACGCAAAGGTCCTCCTATTATGATGGGGGGGGAATCTTTTGTCAAAGTCACTGACAAAGGAAGGATTGATCTCACCAATGGAAGCTTCGAGAATGTGCTTCACATTCCCAAAAATTTTGTCAACCTTCTCTCTATCTATCAGATGAAAAATTCCAGCACCGGAAATAAATTCATATTCACACCAAATTTTGTGGACATCTATGACATGCAAACCAACTCCAGGGTTGCTACCAGTGAGGTAAATCATCAATCTAGATTGTATACTTTTTATGAATTCATTGAACTTGATTCTTCTTTATTTCCTACTCATGCTGATGAAAGTGGTAGGATATGGCACGAAAGGTTTGGACATTTGAATTTCAAATACATGCAACAGCTTAGAAAGAAAATATTGGTTGATGGTCTACCAGACATCCATTTCTCTAAGGGAGTGTGTGAGGGATGTGTTCTCGAAAAACACCCTTAAGAGAAATTTGACAAAGGAAAGTCTCAGAGAGATTCTACACCTTTAGATCTGATCCACAGTGACCTTATGGGTCCCTTTTCACATCCATCCATCAGCAAACCAAGGTTTGTTCTCATTTTTGTTGATGATTTCTCACGTTTTACTTGGATCTACTTTCTCAGGAAAAAATCCAAGGTCTTTCAACACCTCAAAGATTTCAAAGCCCTGGTTGAGACACAGTCCAGAAAGAAGATCAAATTCATTCGAACTGATAATGGGGGAGATTATTTAAATCATGAGATACATGATCTTTTCCATGAGGCAGGGATTCATTTGTAGCATAAAGTTCCCTATACTTTGTAGCAAAACAGAATTTCTAAGCGGAAAAACATATATCTAAAAGAGATGGCATCTTGAATGTTGCATTCAAAGTCACTACCACATAGACTATGGGCTGAAGCACTTAATTGTGCAACATACATCCAAAACATATCTCCCCATATATCTTTCAAGGATAAGACCCCCTATGAGGCTTGGAGCTGCCTCAAACCTGAAGTGACCCACTTTCGCATTTTCAGTTCACGTGCATGGGCTCAAATTCCCTCTTAAAATAGGAAGGCACTTGATCCATAGAGCACTGAGTGTATTTTTGTTAGATATCCCGATGGTGTGAAAGGATATAGGTTTATTGATATTTCCTCGGACTGGCTCATCATTAAGCGTAGTGTCCAATTCGAGGAAAGTGGCTCGCGTGCACCTTAGCAGCTGAATGCAGACACCTTCATTCTTCCACCTGTCTGAGATGATGAGCATGCACATGCCAACTCTTATTCAAATGAGAGTTCTGATTCATAGGACTCGGATGATTTAGATTCAGATTCAGTACAGTCAGATGCAGATTTAGAGCATCCAGATGCAGTTGTAGAGTCAGAGCAGAGGCCCGAGTGGGCATAGACTACTCTTCAGGATACATGGGATCTCATTGGTGATCTAGTCGATACTAGGAGGTCTTGATCTAATTTCGAGGAGCCTTCTATTGCACTCATTGCCACTAAACCATTTCCCTCTAGGAAAATTTTCTTGGTTCAATCTTCAGATCCATAGTCTTATGGCGAGGCTACTGGAAATCCCTTTTGGGAATCCACCATGTAGGAGGAGTACAACTCCCTCCTCGAGAACCAGACTTTGGATTTGGTTACCCTTCCTTCTAGGAAGAAACTTGTCATATGTAGATGGGTCTACAGGACCAAGAGCACAGTGGATGGATAGATTAGCAAATACAAAGCCAACCTTGTTTCCAAAGGCTTTTAGCAGGTTCATGGTATTGACTATGATGATACCTTCGCTCCAGTAGCAAAGATGGATTCCATACGATTGGAACTTTCCATTACTGCATCCAAGGGATGGGAAGTCCATCAGATGGACATGAAGAATGCATTTCTTCACAATGATCTCTCTGAGGAGATCTACATGGAGCAGCCCCAGGAATTTATGCTAGACTCATATTTGGTATGTCGACTGAAGAAGTCCCTTTATGGCCTCAAGCAGTCTCCGAGGGCATGGTATTCCAAGATGGACTCCTAATTGTTTTCACAGAACTGTGTACATTGTAAATTAGACCCAAATGTCTACATGCTCAGGACGGTTGATTCACTTCTACTTTTAGTTATGTATGTTGATGATTTTTTGATCACCGATTGCTTGACTTCAGTGATTGTTGAAGTCAAGAGGATTCTACATGATAGGTTTTTGATGAAGTACATGGTTCCACTACACTTCTTCCTTGGACTCAAGATCAGTCAGGATGCATCAGGCATCAAACTGTCTTAGGCCAAGTATGCACGAGATCTCCTTGAGATATTTCACATGACAGACTGCAAGTCTGCTCTGACTCCTTTCCTATCAAGAGTCAAACTAGAGGATGATGGGGAGACTCCATTGGTTGACATCACATTATACAAACAGCTAGTGGGGATCTTATTATATCTCACACACTCCAGACCAGACCTCTCTTATGCAGTTGGCACAGTTTCCAGGTTCATGCAGGAGTTGCATGAGCTACATTGGAAGGTTTCAAAGTGTATCCTTCGATACGTACAGTGCACCATCACCTTTGGGAATCATTATGCAGCAAAATCTACATTAGATCTCATCAGGTTTACTAATTCCAACTGGGTTGGTGATAGCATTGATCACAAGTCCACATCTGGTTACTCACTCAGTCTTGGTTCTGGGCCTATTTGTTGGTCTAGCAAGAAGAAAACCACCATTTCTCTATCTTCAGTCGAGGCAGAGTAGAGAGGGGTAGTTTGTTGGTTGTGGAGCCTGATTATCTTCTTGATTCATAGGTCTTTTACTTCCAGCCGTGTTTATACCCCATGAATTATTTACACCCCAGAAGTATGTACACTCTTCGATGCAGGGGAGTGCAGAGGGGGTACGCCCTCTATGGGGTCCTCCTATTCTGATGGGGGGAAATCTTATGTCGAAGTCACCAACAAAGGAAGGATTAAACTCACCAACGAAAGCTTCGAGAATGTGCTTCACATTCCCAAATATTTTGTCAACCTTCTCTCTGTGTATCAAATGATGAATTCCAGCACCAGAAATAACGTCATATTCACACCAAATTGTGTGGACATCTATGACATGCAAACCAACTCCAGGGTTACTACTAGTGAGGTAAATAATTCGTCTAGATTGTATACTTTTTATGAATTCATTGAACCTAATTCTTATTTATTTCTTACTCATGTTGATGAAAGTGGTAGGATATGGCACGAAAGGTTTGGACATTTGAATTTCAGATACATTCAACAGCTTAGAAAGAAAATATTGGTTGATGGTCTACCAGACATCCATTTCTCCAAGGGAGTATGTGAGGGATGTGTTCTCGGAAAACACCCTTAAGAGAAATTTGACAAAGGAAAGTCTCAGAGAGCTTCTACACCTTAATATCTGATCCACAGTGACCTTATGGGTCCCTTTCCACATCCATCCATCAACAAAGAAAGGTTTGTTCTCATTTTTGTTGATGGTTTCTCACGTTTTACTTGGATCTACTTTCTCAGAAAAAAATCCAAGGTCTTTCAACACCTCAAAGATTTCAAAGCCCTGGTTGAGACACAGTCCAGAAAGAAGATCAAAGTCATTCAAACTGATAATGGGGGAGATTATGTAAATCATGAGATACATAATCTTTTTCATGAGGCAGGGATTCATTTGTAGCATAAAGTTTCCTATACTCTGCAGCAAAACAGAGTTGCTAAGAAGAAAAACAAATCTCTAAAAGAGATGGCATCTTGCATGCTGCATTCAAAGTCACTACCACAGAGACTATGGGCCAAAGCACTTAATTGTGCAACATACATCCAAAACATATCTCCCCATATATATTTCAAGGATAAGACCCTATATGAGGCTTGGAGTGGCCTCAAACCTGAAGTGACCCACTTTCGCATTTTCGGTTCACGTGCATGGGCTCGGATTCCCTCTGAAAAGAGGAAGGCACTTGATCCATGGAGCACTGAGTGTATTTTCATTGGATATCCCTACAGTGTGAAGGGATATAAGCGTATTGATATTTCCTCGGACCATCTCATCATTAAGCGTAGTGTCCAATTCAAGGAAAGTGGCTCGCATGCACCTCAGCAGCTGCATGCAGACACCTTCATTCTTCCACCTGTCTGAGATGATGAGCATGCACATGCCGAATCTTATTCAGACGAGAGTTCTGATTCATAGGACTTGGATGATTAATATTCAGATTCAGTACAATCAGATGCAGATTTAGAGCATCCAGATGCAGTTGCAGAGTCAGAGAAGAGGCCCAAGTGGGCATAGACTACTCTTCAGGATGCATGGGATCTCATTGGTGATCCAGTCGATACTAGGAGGTCTCAACCTGATTTAGAGGAGCCTTCTGTTGCACTCACTGCCACCGAACCATTTCCCTCCAAGAAAATTTTCTTGGTTCAGTCTTCAGATCCATAGTCTTATGGCGAGGCTGCTGGAAATCCCTTTTCGGAATCTGCCATGCAGGAGGAGTACAAATCCCTCCTCGAGAACCAGACTTTGGATTCGGTTCCCCTTCCTTCTAGCAAGAAAATTGTCAGATGTAGATGGGTCTACAGGACCAAGAGGACAGTGGATGGACAGATTAGCAGATACAAAGCCAGACTTATTTCCAAAGGCTTTCAGCAGGTTCATGGTATTGACTATGATGATACCTTCACTCCAGTAGCGAAGATGGATTCCATACGATTGGAACTTTC
Organism: Picea glauca; assembly: GCA_000966675.3. Lineage (NCBI taxonomy): Eukaryota > Viridiplantae > Streptophyta > Pinopsida > Pinales > Pinaceae > Picea > Picea glauca. Next base: position 813,515 of record JZKD02S1770061.1, on the reverse strand, counting down.
CATTACTGCATCCAAGGGATGGGAAGTCCATTAGATGGACATGAAGAATGCATTTCTTCACGATGATCTCTCTGAGGAGATATACATGGATCAACCCCAGGGATTTATGCAGGACTCATATTTGGTATGTCGACTGGAGAAGTCCCTTTATGGCCTCAAGCAGTCTCTGAGGGCATGGTATTCCAAGATGGACTCCTACCTGTTGTCACAGAACTGTGTATGTTGTAAATAAGACCCAAATGTTTACATGCTCAGGACGGTTGATTCACTTCTACTTTTAGTTATGTATGTTGATGATTTTTTTATCATCGATTGCTTGAATTCAGTGATTGCTGCAGTCAAGAGGATTCTACATGACAGGCTTTTGATGAAGTACATGGGTCCACTACACTTCTTCCTTGGACTCAAGATCAGTCAAGATGCATCAGGCATCAAACTGTCTTAGGCCAAGTATGCACGAGATCTCCTTGAGAGATTTCACACGATAGATTGCAAGTCTACTCTTACTCGTTTCCTATCAGGAGTCAAACTAGAGGATGGTGGGGAGACTCCATTGGTTGACAGCACATTGTACAAACAGCTAGTGGGAATCTTGTTGTATCTCACACACTCCAGACCAAACCTCTCCTATGTAGTTGGCACAGTTTCCAGGTTCATGCAGGAGCTGCATGAGCTACATTGGAAAATTTCAAAGTGTATCCTTTGATTAGTACAGTGCACCATCACCTTTGGGAATCATTATGCAGCAGAATCTACATTAGATCTCATCAGGTTTACTTATTTCGACTGGGTTGGCGATTGCATTGATCACAATTCCACATCTGATTACTCACTCAATCTTGGTTCTGGGCCTATCTGTTGGTCGACCAAGAAGAAACCCACCATTTCTCTATCTCCAATCAAGGCAGAGTAGAGAGGGGTAGTTTGGTTGTGGAGCTTGATTATCTTTCTGATTCAGAGGTCTTTTAATTTCAGTCGTGTTTATACCCCATGAAGTATTTACACCCCAGAAGTATGTACACTCTTCCACGCGGGG
>JZKD02S1770061.1:796381-806490 GCA_000966675.3 Picea glauca | reverse complement strand
TTGTTTTGGAAAATGTTATTTTATTTATCAAAATCTGGGAATGAATATGCTAGAGTAAGCAAATTTTTAGTAAGTTTCAAAATTTCCGCTCTGTTTTAATTTATGGTAGCTTAAATGAAATCATAGTCACTACACAGTGCCTCACGCAGCTATGGAAACAAACGTTGTTACTTCTTCTGTGAATTCTTCCATTCCCACCACAGTTGCTACCACAGGAGAATCATCTCCTAACTTACCGTCGTCATTCTGAGCCACCATGGTCTCGGACACAACTACGTCACATAGTGGACCGAACCCGTCTATGGCGGCGGCCCCAAACCCCTTCACACCTAGTGCGACAGGCCCTCTGTTCTCATACGGTATGCCTAGTTAGGGTACAAGTCCTGCACTAACCTACTCCACTTTACAGACTTTGGGTCTGGGGGCAGGGAGCTCTAACGCTCCTCTGCAAGGTCAACTTGGGGGCACTCCTATCCCTTTTAATTCTTTTCCTTACGCAGGAGGTCATATTCCTCCTTCGTCCCCTTCACTTGGTGGACCGCATCAGCAGTCCATTGGGCAACCTATACACACTAGTTTATTTGGAGCAGGGAGTCAAGGAACACCTGCGCACAGTATGTCGGTAGGTTCGACACCGTTTTCTTGGAACGGGACGTTTGGTAACAACACTTTCTCATCAAACGCTTTCCCATTTGGGGGCAATCCCATTTTTGGACAATCCACTCCTGCGCAGGGTACTATTCCTGCTTCGGGGGCACATATAGCAGGACCTTGGAACTTAGGACAAGGATCTATTCCCTCCTCTGGAATGTCGTTCTGGGATAATTCTTTCCACAGTCAATGGAACCCTGGACAGACCACTATGCCTCTCCCATCAGGACCGACATGGGGTAATCCTTCCCAAAGTCCTTCGAACACGATGCATGCCCAACACCCTATGTCCTTTATGGGAAATCAGCTAATGATGTCTCCACAGATGAAAAATCCTTATGTTGGTCAAGGCCATGGTTTCTACCAGAATCCGAACCAACAGCCAAACTTTTCCTGGCAACCTGGTGCCAGTCAAACTCCAGGACCCTTTTTCCCAGGTTATCAGCAACAACCCAAACTACCATTCCTGGCGACATTACACTTGACGTATTTGACAAGGTTGTTAAATGATCCTATTTTTCACGATCCACGTTGGCCTCCTATGCCAACGAAGTTGCCTTCGGACATTCCAAAGTTCGAGGCCAAGCCTAATGAAGATCCAGGTGATCATGTGACTACCTTCCATCTTTGGTGTTCATCTAACTCATTGAAACCTGACTCTATACAGTTGCGATTGTTTCAACGTACTCTTATCAGGAGTGTCGTGAAATGGTACATCGAGCTCGATCGCTCAAGATACTCTTCTTTTGGCGAACTGGCGATGGCCTTCCTTAACCATTTCCAGTTACCTGTGAGATACGACGTTGGCACAGAGTTGCTCGCCAATTTTGAACAGACAACAACAGACCATATCTCTGATCATATCCGAGAATGGAGACGTCGGAAGAGTCTAATCAAAGTACCCATCCCACCAGCATTCCTGCTTGAGTGGTTCCTTAAGTATTTGGTCCCACAATTATCCAAATACGTCATGACTTTCGGATTTTTCTCCGAAGAAGATGCCATCATGAGGTCTCAACAGTTTGAGCTCATCTATTCTCAGTCTGGTTTATTATACAACATCTTTCCAGATGCACCACGTTCAATACTAGATAAAACTAGACAGAGAGTCGGACCACATGTTGATGGTATTGTTGGTTCAGCACAAACCAAGCCCGCTGAGAAATTGACAAAACAGTTGCAATAGTTATCCATACAACACACAGCGGCCAACCAAACTACGTCTTTGGTTGCTCCCCCTACCCAAATGTCGGAAGTACACTCCATGCAGTCGACTAACCCAAAGGCCCCCCAGCAGCCTAAAGGGAAGAAAAAACAATGAAAGAAGGATAAGGGGATTAAAAAACCCACTGATAATGCTGGCGGGGACAACACGGAAAAATGAAAGGTGAGGTATCCATGCAACTTGTGCACAGAATACCACCCGACCCATCTTTTTCCTCGACTTGTAGAGGTCCAAAAGTTTGTCACACACCAACAGTAGGCAGTGTTGACTAATCCCTTTCAACATGGACAAAATTTAACTCAAGCCTCTACAAGCAGAGAAGGGGGAAGCCAAGAAACCTGCCCTCCTCCAAACAATCCCTCATCCGTGAACGTATATATGGTTAGGTGTGATGCTTTCATAATGACTACGGTGCATGACTATAGTAAATCAAGCACTTCTGAGAAGGGTAAAGAAGTTGACCTCCCATCTCTTCCTCTACAGATTGAGAAGACGTTGGGAGAAACTATGACACGCATTCCAAAAGGTGCATTTAAAAAATCTTCTCACAACCCAAACGCAAGGGCCACCCAGAATTACTTTGTGGTGGAGGATTTATCACAAACCCCTTGTGCGATGTCTGCTTTGGAGGTCCTCCAAAGCTGCCCTGCTCAGAGGAAATCCTTGTTAACCTCTTTGGGCTCTACTGAGACTTGTAATCCGGGTACCATCATGTTAGATACAACTGACTTAAAACCTCATCTTCCTTACCACGTAGCGTTTCAGATAGTAGTGGTTCATCCCACGAAAAATTTTACATGGAATATCTTTCGCACGGTGGTCGATGAGGGTGCCTTGACATGCGTTATGTCATTAGCATGTTGGAAGGCCATTCGCTAACCTGCTTTGTCTCCATCACCTACTCTCCTCACTGTGTTCGACGGTCATTCTTTCCGACCACATGGAATCATTCCATCTTTCCCTGTGCAGTTAGGAGGGAAAATCGTGTGTGTCAAAGTAGAGGTAGTCAATGCTCCCCTCGACTATAACCTCTTGTTAGGAAGGATTTGGACTTATTCTATGAGAGTTGTGGTTGCTACCATTTTTCGAGTCTTTTTGTTTCCACACGAGGGTCATATAGTGACCATCGATCAACTGTCCTTCTCCAGACCTGACCCCACTTTGGGGCCATCCACGGTCCCAATGATAGATAATCCTCAACCAGGTCTCGTTAACGTAGGATTTGGTTTTTGCCTGTCCTTGATGGGTACCTTCGATTACCCACCTCCTCACGATGATGTCAAATTTATATCTAATCACCATAAGGTTGATATTTTTCAAGTTTCGTCGTTCCGCACGACTTACTTTGAGGATCCTTGGATTCTTCCTTCCCCATCAGCCATGATGGATGAGACAGGGCACTCAAGCATGTCCATGCCCTTGTTGGTCGCTGAAGTAGTATACTCTTCAATCTAGCAAGCTTCAGCTAACCCTGATCTGACTCCCACACAAGAGTTAGATCCACTTCTAGAGCCTATCTGGGCTCAAGGTTCTCTTGCTAATGTCGATTCATTAGACTTAATCTTGCCTTCTGACGAAGCAGTAATTGAAGCAATGACTAGTCCGAACAAACCTTGGGAAGATCTGCATCATAGATCATACTTTCTCCCAGAGTTAAGTCGAATCGAAGCAGGAGAATTCACCGTTACCATGACGGGAGATCAACCATGTCATATTAACCTCTTAGCTACACAGGAAATTTATGCTAAGGGAAATATGGAGGCTATCGCTGCAACTATACCCATCAACATCTCCCTAAACCCTGGCATCATGGAGAATGTCTTCGTCGGAGCGGATTGTTCCCCCGAAGAGATTAAAATTTACACGGATATTTTCAAATAATTCTGCGACGTTTTTGCCCGGTCTTATGAGGAAATGCCAGGTATCGATCCGAAAATAGTTGAACATGAAATCACAATGTATCCTAATGCCAAGCCTGTTCGCCAAAAACTTCGTCCAGTCAATCCTAAGAAAGCAGCAGCCATCAAGATTGAGGTTGAGAAATTGCTAAAGGCAGGTTTCATTTATCCTATTCATTTGACTCAATGGATGTCAAACCCTGTGTCGATCAATAAAAAACAAGGCACGATTTGTGTATGTACCGATTTCCATGATTTGAACAAGGCATGTCCCAAAGATAATTTTCCAACACCATTCATTGACCAGATCATTGATGAATGTGTCGGTTGTGAAGCCTTTTCGTTCATGGATGGTTTTTCAGGATATAATCAAATCCAAATCAAACCTGAAGACCAACACAAATGGCATTCATTTGTCCATGGGGTACATTCGCATATCGTAAGATGCCTTTTGGCCTTAAAAATGTTGGAGCCACATTCCAGCAGGCCATGTATTTTTCTTTTCATGACCTCAAACATATAGTCGAGGCCTATTTAGATGATTTAGAATCATGCTCTCGCAAGCAAACGGATCATCCCACGCACCTTAGAATAATCTTTGAACGTTGTCGCTACTTCAGGATTCGCTTGAATCCAAACAAGTGCAGCTTCTACATAACATCAGGACATTTGTTAGGTTTCATCGTATCAACCATAGGAATCATGGTCGATCCTCTTAACGTGGAGTCAATAATCCAGTTGTCACCCCCATGCACAATCTTACAACTTCAGAGTCTACAAGGCAAGGCGAACTTCTTACAACGCTTCATCTCTAACTATGCCGAAATCACCAAGGGATTTATGTGTTTACTAAAGAAAGACGTTCCTTTTCTCTGGGATGAAGTCGCTCAACGCTTTTTCGACGCATTAAAACATGCCCTCACAACCGCACCTCTGCTACGGCCACCTAACTATAACAAAGATTTCTTATTATATCCGGTTGTCACAGAGTCAACCATAGGCATGGTTTTAGTTCAGGAAGACGATTCGTTTTCAGAATATGTGATCTATTACCTGAGCCGAGGCCTCATAGGACTGGAACTCAATTATTCTCATATCGAAAAACTTGCATTGGCAGCAGTTCATGTTGTTCAACGGTTCCGTCACTATGTTTTATTTCGCAAGACCACCATCATTGTTGTCGTGAATCCATTCCAGTACATGTTGACATGATGAGTGATAGGTGGAAAAATCAGTAGATGGATAGTTATCCTCCAATAATTTGACTTAGAATTCGTTTCAGCAAAGTCCAAGAAGTCATTGGTCTTCGCAGAGCTTATTTCGGAACTTCCGGTTGAGTCAGGTGACGTTGTGCCTGAGGAATCGCCTAACCCGGGGGATTTGTTTTTTATTGCATCTTTAGACCCCTAGTATGGAGATATACTTATATATCTAAAGACTTTGAAGTGCCCCACCTCTGCTTCTCATGACGAGCGTCGGTGGATATGCCATCAGGCTAAGAATTATCTCATACTCGATGATACGTTGTATCAGAGAGGTGTAGACTGCATCTTACGTCGATGTCTCACTCATGAGGAGGCCATCATAGTTCTCAACGATTACCATACTGGAGCTTGTGGCGGTCATTTATCTGGGTTGGCAATATCCCAAAATATTCTACGAGCAGGTTACTTCTGGCCGACACTTATCAAAGATTGTATCGAATCGGTCAAGAAGTGCCATCCATGCCAAATTTTCTCTCGGAAGATGAGGGCACATCCAACTCCTATGTTTCCTGTCATCACAGCTGGTCCCTTCACTAGGTGGGGGATTGATTACACTACATGCAACCCCCCATCAGTAAGGGGGCACCGCTATATCATCGTAGCTGTCGACTACTTCACTAAGTGGGTCGAAGCTATGCCAATGTTTAAAGATGATGCAGAGACTGCAGCTCTCTTTTTATTCAACCATATCATAGCACGGTTCGGCGTCCCGAGAGAGATTGTCACTGACCATGGAAGTCACTTTCAGAACCAAATGATTGGGTTACAACAGGAACATTCATCACCTTACTACCCCCAAGCCAATGGGCAGGTGGAAGCTGTAAACAAAACTCTTAAGACTATTCTACAGTGAACTATCAACTCAGCCAAGTCAAATTGGCATTTGATGTTACACTCGGCATTATGGGCTTACCGAACATCTGTTAAGACTGCAACTGGTTTCTCACCTTTTCAACTCATTTACGGGCTAGAGGCAGTCTTTCCCATCGAATGTCAAATCCCATCTCTGAAATTGGCAGTACAGTTATTGCCAGACACTTCTCCGCTTGAAGAACGGTTAGTACACCTTGAGCAGCTTGATGAGCAGCGTCGCGATGTGGCCCTGGCCAACGAGGCTCAAAAACATAAGGTCAAGTGTCAATATGATAGGTCCGTTCGTCCTCGGATTTTCTCTAAAGGCGACTTTGTCCTGGTCTACGACCAAGACAAGGACCCCCTGGGGGCAGGAAAGTTTAAACCCATGTGGTTCGGACCCTTCATTGTAAAAGAGGTTTTAAAAAAGGGTGCTTATCGTTTGGTTGATTTTGAAGGGAATGCTTTGGCGGAGCCTAGAAATGGGCTCTACCTCAAGAAGTATTACTCATAGATAGGTCACTGTGGGTAAATTTTTGTAACATATGTATAGTATTTGTACTATTACTTTTTAAGTTTCTTTTAAAGTGTTATGGACGTGTCATTGATGTTATCTTTCATCAATATGGTAGATGTCAAGTGAGTCTGAGGTGTTCATTGGGTATGCAAACGGTGCTATTTGACACATGCGGAGGCTTGCCTCCGCAGCCTGGGTAATATTTACACCTCAGGGTCAGTTGTTATCTTCCGTAGGTATATGCTTAGGTGACACCACAAATAATGTTGTTGAGTATAGTGCAGTTATTGAGTTGCTTCGTGACACCTTGTCATTGGGTATCTCTCATCTCCGGGTCTATCTCGACGCTCAACTGGTTGTGTCGCAGCTAAACAGAGTATACCAGGTTCATGATCCAAATTTACACCAACAATTCCTTAGGGTACGTCTCTTAGAACGAAACTTTGATTATATTACATATTTTCATGTTCCTAGGAGATTAAACCAAATTACAGATACTCTAGCTAATCAAATTTTAGATTGGCATCTTGCCCACATATAACAGAGCATGGACATAAACATGTAAATACATTTTTTTCACACAGAATCCATAAGACACAAAAATATAAAAACCATATATAAACATCATAAAATAACCAGAGTACATAGATGGACGCAAGCGCCTCAAAAATGGGAATAGTAACGAGTCACCAGGCTTATGCCCTCAAAAAATATATACAAGTACGTGCTTGTGGCACATAAAAAAGTCTAAATATTTTCAAGGCCTATGGGCCCTGTTATAATCATCCACAGCACGAGCTAAACGCCTAAACAATCGGACCCATGTCCGAGGTGCCCCCACAACATGAGGTTGCATGGATGGTGGCAGATCCTCTATCTCTGCCATCGGGACTGTGCGAGTGAGTGCAGTGAAGTTCCGCTCAATTCGCCTAAGGACCCTCTCGGCCTCTCCGACTGGGAAGTTCCCTACTACTGCTGCTCCCCCAGCGGCGGCAGCCGCGGCTTCTGGCCATGGATGACGCTTGTTTCGTGCATAATCGACAAGTCGCACGGGTCCCACATCTACATGCAACAAACGTTTACCCGTCAAATACTCTAGCATAAAAAAAATGATATATATAACAAAAATACATAAAAATTACATATGAAAACAAAAAAACTACAAAGGTGGAGACTTACCCATCTCCCCTCGCTCCTCACCAGGAGGCACGGGTATCTCAGGATCTCTAGAGAAATCTATCCCTGCATACGGGTAGTCCTCGATAACAGGGATCTGTCGTGACAGCCAAGCAAAGAAACCATCATCGAAGGACTCAACGGTCCTTCCACCACCCTGTCGCAGCAGTAATACTGCCCATCTACACACTATAGGGAAAGAGGCTTGATGTCCTCATACTACAACCCGAGGACTGAAAAATGAAACTCTCTCAAAAAAGAACGAACACAAGATGGTCCCGAACCCGAAGTTCCTCTGTGTTCGTTGTCGACAATCTATCAATTGCCTCTTCATGCACTCGAGCACTGTGGTACTCCAGTCAAAAATTTGTGCATTCATGCACTGGATGGCACAGTTCATCTATGAGCGCGAAGCCTGAGGCACGATTGCTGAGCCGGTAATCCACCCAATCAGTAATAATATAGTCTGCAGCACTAAGTTAGTAATATTGCTAATGGGTACCTAGGATCCCACACGGTCAGTCCTAGCCTCACAATGCTCAACTATCAATTCTGAGATATTGCTCGGCCCCGTAGGAAAAGTATGGAAGTTGACTGGTTCCCCTCTCCTTGAGAGGCCAGTCAGAAAGTAAATATCCTCGGTGGTGGGCACCAGTGATTGCCCCTCTAGCATAAATGTCTCTGCATCAGGATGCCAGTAGTCAATCAAGGCATTCAGTAGCCTTGGTTGCGCATGCATAAAAAGACATAGAAATAATTTGAGTAAACCACATTGCATTAACACGACCACAACATTCGGATCTGTAGCAACCAACTCATTGATTGCCTCATGCTCCCTTTCCCTCCACTGGACATACATCCTGCCAACACAACAAGGTAAAGGAGGGTCAGTACTTCCTTTTAGTTTTCTTTTTCATCATAAAAGGGGGGTACACGCAGGTTGTAGAGGTGACAGTCACGTGTACACGCAGGCAGACTTTACTTTGCCCGAGTGTACACGCGGCCTGTCCAAAGACAGCCCACGTGTACCTAGGGCCAACTTTTTTAAGGTCGACGCCCACCCAAAAAACCAACTAAATAACTAAATTGAAGTATTGAATATCTAGATAAGGGAGTTTGTACTTACTTGGTCCAAGCAAAAGTTCGTTTCGTCCACTGTAGCTCCCAGAATCACTATCTTTGGCAAATGGAGTCTTTTGGCTCCAGAGTCAATTTCCAAATCAGTAATGGTGATAATGAGCTGCCAGCTTCTATTTATAGACTTGTTTTCCTCTTTTTGTCACTTTTTTGGCCTCCCTTATTAGTTTCTTTATACCAAAAACTATTTAGAGTGATTCGGGAGTTATATGGGAGGCATTTGATCAGGTATGGGGACAATTTTTTTTTAGTTTTGAGAAAATATTGACGGTCCATAAAAAAATTCAAAAATTAACTTGAGCATATAGGTTAGGTTATCACCCCAACTTTTGCATCTCGTTGTCTTTTTCTTCCGCTATAGGATCAATCCCATCAGGTTGTGACATAGAACTTTCATATCTGCTCTAGAAGTGTCGCAACTTGGTGGTAGAGCTTACCAGAACATGGATGCCCTAGGTAGGTCCTGGTTGCATTATGGTGTCCATGTCGTTTCTAAAACCACTGTAGGCTCAGGAGCTCGTATAGTCTTTCTTGAATATGAGTTTGAGCCTCATTTGCATGAGTATTTTTCACTGTTTATCTTACCCTCAGGACTCCCAAAAAATAATGTGTCTCCTTTTAATCCCTTTTCAGACCCTCTAAAAATGAAAAGATTGTCGAGCGATCTTGTGGCCTTTCACGCTCGTTAAACTGAAATTTGAATTCACGTATGTCCGGCAGTAGTTTACCCCTTTTTCGGTCCAGACGGTCAACTGTACGAACAAAGGTATATTCTATCGAATTCTCATTCTTTAGAAGAGTATCCTCAGGTATAATTGTATTCCTTTTTCGGGCCTGAGGGACTAAATTTACGAAAACGAAACCCCCACGGAGTCCATAGTTAAGCTCTTTTCAGACTCCCTAAAATTGAAAAGATCGTCGAGTGACCTTATTCTTTCACACTCGTTAAATTGGTCCAGAAGAATATTCCTGACGGAGTCCATAGTTAAGATTTTTTCAGACTCCTTAAAAGTGAAAAAAAATCCGAGTGATATTGTCCTTGTCACACTCGTTAAAATGGTTTTGAATTGACATCTAATCAGTGCTAGTTTATCCCTTTTTCGAACCGACTAGACTATTGTCAAAAAAGATACCCCAGCGGAGTCTCCTTTTATGCCTTTTCAGACTCTCTAAACATGAAAAACCACCGATCTTACCTTCTCTGGGCTCATTAAACTTACATCGAAGGACATTACCATTGTGTGTTCTATCAACCGCATTTGCATACCTTATCCACCATCCTTGTGACAGTTTGCTTCTGCGTCTTAACACCTTTGGCCGCCGGAGGATTTTTCCCGAGTATCATTTTACCAGAACATCAGTCTTGTCCTTGTGCCTTGATCTTGTAT
>JZKD02S1770061.1:766612-792302 GCA_000966675.3 Picea glauca | reverse complement strand
CCCCCTCTCACGTACCATCAACTCCAGGGGGTATGAGTTGGTGGTATTGGGAGGGATGGGTGTCACCTCCTGGTGAAATCGGACCCCCCCTCCCAATACTACTTACCACCTCAGGGGGGTCCAACCAAAACTACTCTGCCCTCCAAAACTACTCTTCCAAAAAATGAAAAATCGTGTTTTTCCAGTTCGACCAGTATTTTTCCGAGGATGATTCTGGGAAAACGGAGACATATTTTCAAAACCCAATAGAGGTTTTTGTTTATCATGGGCTGAAAAACAAAAACATCTTCCATATTTTCATAGGTGCCACCAGTTGGGAGAATAGAAGCCATCTTTCAGCCTCATTTTTCCAATTTTCAGTTTTTTTTGTTTTAGCCTTGATTTTGTGGGAGATGTTTCAGTGATCTGAAGATGAAATTGGAGAAACCAAAAAGGAGGTTTTTGTCCAGAACATTATCATATACAATAACCTCCTACATTTGTATCACAGGTGTCACCATTGATGATAAACAAATGTATGAGTGTACCCCTATTTTTAGCAGATTCAACCCAGTTTTCAGTTTAGATATTTTGGGGATTTACTTGTTATTTTCGGTCGGGATGATCAAATTTGATCTCCTGAGCCTAAGGATTGTATTTTTTATTTATATATATGTTTATAGAGTAAAGAGGGAGGTGGGATTAAAAAAACAGCAGTACCAGAGTTGGAATGTAAGCTCACAGTGAGCATGTTCTTGATCTCCGAGCAATAAAAACTGCAGGAGTCTTGTGTTAAACACCCTAGTGATGTGTAATTTCCTTATGTAACTATTCTCCCTATTTCCACTATCAATTTTATTTCTGAATTATGCAATAGAGAAAATAAGAACATAATTTGTTGGAACATACGCTATGTTTCTTGACTTTGGATAATTTAAATGTTTTCCTCTGATAGACAGGTGCGAAATTCTTAATTGCTTCCCATCTGAATATTGATTTGTTCCCTATCTATTATTCGATTTTCCACTCAAATACTAGAGATCCGGTGTTTTATCTACCTTTCCCTGCAATTTCATCTTACACAAAAGGATTTGAATAGTTTAATGTGGTGACTCCATTGCCCATGGTTCCTCTTCTCTGCCCCTACCAATTAAAAATCCAAACTCTGAACCCATTAGATAACCTAAGATCCAGACTTAAACAAATCTAAATATGATAGAGAGATCCCTCTCTGAGTCTTGGAGGGCTAGATCCTTGACTTGAAGTGGTTCTAATGTTGCCTCTGTGAATGCCCCCATGGCCTTGGGGAAATTACAAGGTGATAACAGATTGTCATATGGTGTGACAACCAGAGCACTCTGAAGTTCTGCAGAGATCCATTTCAGAGGCAGAATACGAAGCACATCGATATCCACATGCACTACATCCAGGACTTAGTACACGAGTGGATCGTCGACCTACATCTTTTTCCTTCAACAGAATATACAGCAGACATCTTCACCAAGACCTTCACTGAGGAGAAGTTCCATTCTATGTGAAGTCATCTTGGAGTGAAGGACACAGTTGCCTAGTAGTTATAGTTCTTATTTTTACATACATTGTACCTTGAGGGGGGATTTTTCCCATGAGGTTTTCCCTCTTTCCTCACTTTATTTCAGTGTATCTTTTATATTTGGGTACCTAACATGGCCTCGTTGTCGGGACCCATTCTTTATTTTCACCATAGTGATGTTCAGGGGGGTGTTGGAGTTACTTCACACACACCTAGGGTTTCTTTTTCCTAAGGATTTTCCTTGTTTATTAGTCATAATTAGTCATTATCCAGTCTCCTATATTTTAGGGGAGAATATTCCACCTGGAGAATATTCTCTTTCAGTTGACACTTCAGTTTGACTAGTTGAGTTGAGTTTAGATGTTGCATTGGTTTTGTCATCATGCAACATTGGGATCATCACCAGCTAATGCACACTTGCCTTGGGATCATATCTATATTGTAGCATTACCCTTGATTTCCTGAGTTAACTCCTCAAAACTCTTTGTTCAGTCAGTTAACTGAAGACTAGTTGACTAGTTAACTCAAGTAGGTGGCAGTTCACTCTTTTAACTGCCTGAGAGACTAGACTAGGTGGCAGATCACTCCCATAACTGTTGGTGTTTGTCCATATCACTCTAGACCACCACTATGGCGCATTGGTTCTCCTCCAGTGCACACTCATTGAGTTATACACAGTATATCATGTGTAAATTATTCATTATTCTTAACGGTTAATGAGAATTCTTCTATTCTTTCTCTCTTTCTTCTTGTTTCTCCAATTCTCTCTGCAAATGTGTGTATTATCGTTTATCTAGATCTATTATGTGCAGTTTCAACACATTTACAGTACTTGATTGTATCCTAGTCCATATCTGGCATCAGATGGTCTTTGACTGCTGATGATTTGATCCAATATTCTAGTGCTCTTCTGCTGCATATCTTTCTTCTGAAGATATTTCCTTAAAGAGACTATTTATGTTGCAAAGATTCCAAACATTTTATCCTTTTATTCTAATTTAATTCTAAGTATATCCTCAATTATTATGTATTATTGTATTTGAATTTTTAGACTCATGATCATCTACTTGATTTCCTCAGAGTTGGAATTCTGATATCCCTCTTTCATTTTTAACTTTTCCTTGAGTGACTTGTTTTTCTTTCTTTATTTCCTAATTTCTTCTAATGCATTGATTAGCTCTGCTCTGAGATTGAATTCTCCCTCTTATTTGGAATCATATTATACTTCCATGAAGAGTACTCTATTTTAATAACTGTCAATGTCATTATCCTCTTTGTCTGATGAGGAACTGTCCTCCTTAGGGTAGAAATTTTTCATGAAGAATTTCCTTTTGTTTCTTATCTTGTTTCCCTTTTAGAAGTTGCTTCTTCATCATTGTGTTTATTCTTATGAGGACATGAACCTGTCGGCATACCTTTAAAACATTTCAATGGAAGCATACATTTATACGTGTTGGTTCCTTTCTTTAATTTCCTTATGAAAATAGACATATCTTCATCTTTGTCTGAATGATAACTATAGCTGCAACCTGGTTTTGAATTTTTCTTGTTCTTATTCTTTGTCTTCTTAGATGCCTTGAAAGGTACTTCCTTTGTGATTGGGTTCTCATGTTTTGTTCTCATTTCATAGGCTATATATTTTCTATGTAGGTCATTCATGCACAATGTACCGAGATCTGCTCTTTTCTTCTAAGGATGATATTTTAGGTCTCATATGAAGAGACCTCATTACCCTTTGAACAACCAGAGTCATCAACTTCTACTCCCAATCCTTAATAGTGTTAAATATTTTGTTAACGCACAGAAGGTAGGATGCAATGTCTTCATCTCCCTTCATCTTCAATTGTTCAAACTAAGCTCTAAAGATTTTAAGCTTAGCTGACTTAACTTTGGCATCTCCTTCATAAATATTTTGGAGATTATCACAAAGATCCTTTGCACTGTCACAATGCATAACCTTGACAAATACCAAATCAACTATACTGCTTAGAATGGTACCTTTATCCTTTGAGTTATTTTCACTAAGTTTCTTTCCATCTCTATCATTGGTGGAGTGGCTCGTGATGTATACTGTAACATACCCAGCCACCCACATACCCAGCCACCCACAAGTCGGGGTACGCCACCTTCAAGACCACCCTTGGACTTCTCTCTCTTACTGATACCCTTATAAATTAATAAGGATGAATAAAATAAAAGGATTTAACGATATGCACAGCAATAACCAGCAAGCATGCATATTCTAAAGATTCAATTAAATGATAATTAAATACACAACGGAAATACATTCACATACAGGTAATAATAACATAACAGAGAGAACTTATCTGTATAAAATATGACACCAACTGGATATAGACCAAGGACGTTCCACCCAACCATAGACGCTACTATTCCAAATCTCAACAACAATGTCACCCCCGAGCCAGGGCTATGAATCCACAAGGACGATTCTAGAGTGTTACTTGGCTTCCCAAACCAGTCAGCACTCAATCTCTCACGGGATTTCCCATCACTCACAAAAATCCAAGTACCCAACTCTCTTATAACCATCTTGCACCACCCAAGAGAATGGGCCTCCACCCTTCTCTACCACGCAGTCCCTCAGGCAGTCCTTCTCCTTATTTTGGGCTCCAGCGCAACTGGTCCCGAATCTCAATTCTAGAACTCTCAGGACTCGCAATTGTGAACAACATTGGACATAGGCCAACACATCTCAAACATGTAGGCCTCAAGTCATGGCTAGATCATGCCAGCGACCACTACAACCAACAATACCATGTCTAATATTCGACAGTTTGGTTCCCTTTCCCAACCCAAGATGCAGATGAGGATGGATGAATGAGTGATGGGTAGGGACGAGATGAATGAGCGAGTGAGAAAATGAATGAATGCATGAACCAGTGGTCAAGTGGATGAGTGAATAAGATAATGAATGAAAGAATAGGCAATCAGGGAACAAGCCATCAACTGAACCCCCCATCAGACCAAAGGCGGGTTTAAGTTATTTCGTGGGGAATAAAGAACCTCCTGGCCTTCCCCAAGAATCTCACATAATTGATCCCCTCCCTTAGACAAAAGGGTAATTAAAAATAGGAAATAAACATTTATCCCCTCAAGCCCCCTCTCTTGTGGAATCATAGCCCACTATAACTCTAGTCCTTATCTGTCTAGCAGCTAGCAATGTATGTATTATTAATAATGATAAAAACATTACATTCCTTAGGCACACTGGCCTCTTAATAATTGTTTGGGCACTCTGGCCTCTCAGCAATGTAACAAAACATTGTTTAAAATCGGGGTTCGAAACCCGGGATGTTATATCCCCTCCCCCTTATTTTGGCACTGACCTCAATGCATATAAAAAATAGAGATCAAAATCTCAAAATTCATTCAAAAATTTGTGGGTACTCTTCCTGCATGGCATCTTCATGCTCCTAGGTAGCATCTTCAGGACCGTAGCATGTCCATTGAACTTTTACCAGCTCTATAACTCGATTCTGGAGCATTTTGACTTTTCTATCCAATACCTACACTGGTTGAACCTGAAAGTATCCCTCTGTCTCTAACTGAATCAGATGCTAATCAATAAAGTGGTTAGGATCATGTACATATTTATTTAGTAAAGAGACATGAAATACATTATGCACATTCATGGAAGTAGGCAATGTAAGCATGTATGCAATTGGCCCTATTATGTCCAATATTTCAAATGGACCATAGAATCTGGCTGCCATCTTTGTACAACTACCCAATTTCAAAGAACTTTTCTTGGGCTTCACTTTCAGAAGCACATGCTCCCATACTTTAAATTCTCTAGCTTTCCTGTTCTTTTCTACATAAACTTTCTGTCTATCCTGAGTTGTCTTTAAATTCTGCTTGATCTTAACCATCTAGTCTTCCATATCCTTGAGAAACTCTAGCCCAAGTACCACTCTGTCTGTTGGGTTGTCCCAACTCACTAGAGTATTGCATTTCCTACCATACAAGGCTTCAAATGGGCTCATTCTCAAATAAGCTTGATACCCATTATTATATGCAAACTCAACCAAGTGTAAGTAATCTTCCCACTTAGATGGCTTATCCATCACATACATTCTCAGCACGTCTTTAATTATTCGGTTGACCCTCTCTGTTTGCCCATATGTTTGGGGATGTTATGTTGTGCTAAAGTTTAGATTTTTACCAAATCCTTTAAACAATCCCCTCCAGAAATTGGAGGTAAACTTTGTATCTTTGTCTGAGACAATTGTCCTAGGTATCCCATGCAACCTAGCAATCTCTCTCATGTAAATTTTTGCAATATTACTCGTTGTATGTTTTGTATTTACAAGAACAAAATGAGTAGCCTTTGTTAATTTTTCAACCACCACCATGATGGAATCATGTTGCTTATTCGTTCTGGGTAATCCTGTGATGAAATCCATGGTGATCACTTCCCATTTCTTGTCTGGAATGGGTAAAGGTTGTAGAAATCCTACTATATGCCTATGTTCAGATTTCACCTTCTGACATTCCACACATCGAGCGATGTAATCAGCAACATCCTTTTTCATTCTCGGCCAAAAGAACTGGCTTCTTACTGCTGTAATCATTTTTTGGTAACCGGGATGTATCGCATAAGGAACATCATGCATTTCCTTCAATACCAAATTCCTCAGTTCTCCGGAACTAGGAACATAGATTCTATTATTATGCATGAGTAATCCATCTTCCTTTATCTCATACTCCTTTATTTTTTGTTGTACGTCTCCTTGATGTAATCTTTCCTTTACCTGTAGGTAGTGTTGATCTGTAGAAATACCATTTGTTGGCACAGGGGCAGACCCAGGGTTCAACGCTACAAAATCACACCAAGAAAACCCTAACTACCGGCCCTTTTGGCAACACCTTCGAAGCAGGTGAAGTCTCACCCAAGGTAGAGGCAGGGGGGTTGCAGGACTCAAGTGTCTGCAACCTAGTTGGGACACATATATGTGATTACCACCCTTTAACATAGCACTTAGAAGTTAACATTTATTAGTATCTAACTCTTATTCACATCGCAGATAAAACCCTAAGTACAGAGCAGCGCAGTATTCAACAACATCTAACACATCCAAGCACTGAGCACATATAAATAGATCAGATCTAGCATTCATTCACATCTTTAAGAACTAATCTACCATATCAGATGCATCTAACATATATTATTGCACTAAGAATAAATTACATCAATAACATAACAACCATAATGCACAAAGCAATCACAACACAAGATATACGTGGTTCACCCCAGTGTGGGGCTATGTCCACCAACTCTTCTTCTTCTTTATTGTCTTTTGTCAATCTTCTTACATGCATAGAGCCACAAACCAACTCTGCATAGGATAGGAGATATGCATGCACCTCACTAGATCCTCCTTCCCTGAGCTTGGCACAACACAAAGCCTTTCTTACAATCACTTGCACTTAGCCTAGCATCGCATATCCCCCTACTTACATCGCCTAGATTTTTATTTATACTTTAAAAAATGGGCCTAAGCATGGATAAACCCATGGGTTGACATCCCATACCCATTACATAAACCCTAAACCCAAAAAGTCCACAAAATGTGGCAAGATCCTGTGATCTATGCTTCGCCTTGCGCTCCACCTTTGACCAGCCTGTCGAAGTCCCAAAATTGGTCAAACATGACCCAAGTTCTCTAAAAATTGGTCAAGGGCCAATAGCCCCCAACACTAACATGTGAATCCTCCCGAGTCACTCTGATCTGGGTAACTCTGCCTCAAATGCCTCGATATTGGCTCAAGCTGCTTCGACCTTCTGCTTCGCCAAAGCCTCCTGCTCAGCGAACTCTTGAATAACTTTCTCAGTCACTGGTCCTTCCAAGCATTGTTCCACCATGGTGACCATTTGTTCCAGTTCTGTACCTCATCCTTCAATCTCCTCAAAAAGTGTGCAAGCCTCATCCTGCACTGGCTGGAGCCTCTGGGTCACTTCCATGACTTTACTTTGGATAGAATGGACTTGTTTTTGAACCGTGCATTGTTCCTGGGATATTTTCATCCTCTCGATCGTTGATAGTAGCCTCAATTGTGCTTACACTATTGTTGCTTTATTCTTTTCCTCCTAGAGTTGTGACTCTAATGTCCTTAGTTCAGGGTCCTATACAAGGTGATCATAGGTCTACGCACTTCAACTGTTTAGTTGTTGGCATTTCAAGGCCAATGCCTTGATTCTCTCCACTGCGCTTTGGGTGGTTTCTTCTCTCTGGTATTGCACTTCCTACTGAGTGCTTGGCACTGCTTGTAATTCCAATTCTGCTACTCTTCGTTGGAGCTGTTGAATGGCTTCAGCAAGCTTCCCCACTTGACTCTGCATTGGGTCTTCTTCCATATTTTCTAATCTCGTCACAGAGCGAAGTGCTCTAGTGACTTCTTCTTTAACTCCATTCTACTCCACAAGTAGTTGTTCTTTCTCCTTCTAGATTTGCACTATATCCTCTGCGAACTTTGCTTGGAGGTCGTATTTTTCTTGTTGTGCAACTCGATGTTTCTCTGTGGCTTCCTCATTTTCTTGCTTCAATGCCTATGTGGCTTGTTCTTTTTCCTCCTAGACATGACGAAGGTGAGCTTCTATCGCATATGTTATTCTGCGTAGCTGGGTAGGCTCATCTCCCAACTCTACTCCTTCTGATGGCGGTGGCACAGTAGAAGTTGCATGACTAGAGTAGAGGGCTTGTTGTAACTCTTTCAGTTTTTCTTTAATCTTGCCATACATGGTATCTTATTTTGCTTCATTGCATTGTAAAATATCCTCTAATGTATCTGATATAGCAGTGATGATGAGGCCGATGTCATCCACTGTGAGCACAGTCTGCAACTTGGGCTTACTAGATTTTGACTTCTTCCGCGATGTAGGTTTCGTTGGGGAAGCCTCTATTTTCTTGGATGTCTTTGCCTCTTCAAGGGGATCTCTAGGCAATATTACTTCACCCTGCTTCTGTTTTTCTTCTTCCCCTTCATAGTCTTATTTTTTCACTTCGTCACCTCCTCCCCCTCTAGGTGAATTTGAAGCAATCTCTTCTAATGCGTTGTTCATCTCTTATACCTCTTCCTTCTTCTTCCTTCTGCTATTGTTGGGTGCATCATACTCTTCCTATGTGACTACAGTACTTTCGATGAGGTCGAGGTTGGATTTTTTTGCTTGGTTGACTGGTATCAGGAACTTTGCAGGCCATACCTTAGTTATTTATTCAATGTCCTCCTCTGTTATTTTATAGCAGGATTGGAGCATTTCTTTATGTTCATCTTCGTGCGCAGTGATATAAATGAAATGTATATCTACGTGGAACTTCACAATGGGCCTGAACCTATGCAGGTTATTCGGCGTCATGTGAGGGAAATACTCAATATCCCTCTTTAGTTGCAAGTTATAGGTGTGAAACACTGCATTGGACTACCATTGTTTTTCCATGTCGCTCGAGTACCAGAGTGTAGTGAGATTCGTAGCTAGTGGTTTGGATGCCTCAATTTCATGGAAGGTTGCTCCTTCTGGCATCTCCCAAGAAATGAAGGTGATGAGGATCAACATCCAACTAAAATGGAACTCGTATCCATGATCCTGATCTTTGCAGTAGTCTTGTTCTAACTGATTGACGAGGTAGCTCACCAAGTTCATTTGTAGCCCTTCCATGCATTTTCCTGTGAGGTCGACGAAAAACCTCATGACCTGCGTGGGTCTGTTTTTCCTGACTAGCTTACCAGTAATCAATTGGAAGTCTATGCACATTGTTCCATTCTGGATGGAGGCTACCTTGTAGCCCCACTTCCCCTTTTCCACATCGCCATAGGTGTCTTTGATTCGCTGCGCCAAGGCACGATCTACATCCTTCCCTGGGTAAAAGTCTTGTGGGTCTGGTCCTTGCATGCTTAATCCAGGGATCCTATGGATCAATGTCGGATCTATGATGATGCGCCTATCTAGCCATAGATAATTGCCATGGAATCACGACAACAAGAGCTTAACGCACGCATTAAAGGCCTGGTGCATTCCAAAGTGTCGTAACTTCATCACGTTGAGGATCGTGGACCTCTCGATGTCCATGGTCCACGGCTAGGGGATTATATTCAACTTATTCCCCTTTTTCTTGGTCAAATACTTATGAGGTGCGAGCATGCCATAGTTCTTGCGGTCTCCCAAGTTATGGTCACCGATCTTCAACGTTAGAATCATCTCCAATTGCGGTTTGATTGTGCGTATCCCTTCGGGAGATACGTAGTGATCAATGTGTAGTTGAAGTTCCTTGGGACATTGTCATGACTCACCACACCAGCCAGAGGTGGGATCTAGTCAGGCAGGATTGATGGGATGAGCTTCGTATTTTCCAAGTCATCACAATGCTTGGTTCATTTCTCTGTCGCATCTCGGGATGGTCCAGATCCACGAGCAGTCGACGGGGATGTTTGCACTCCTCTCATCAATGAGGCTTGAACTCCTATGGACATCACCTTCTCAGCCATGAGGTCTATTAGGATTTCTTCGACGGACTTTTCTATTGCACTAATCTCGTCAGACATGCATGCTCGAGATCAGATATCTCAGGTTGGTGATTAAACACTCAATGTAACAGAATGGGTGGCGAGGTATCAATAGGCACAGTGCAATAACAATGAATTCTATGTGGGCTTAGATAATCACAATTGGAAAAAGTTTTCTCGGTGAGACATCCAATGGGATAAATAGATAACATCATAATGGATCCCTCCAACAGGTAGGAACACCTCAATCAATGCAATTCCATCCATTATGGTGTGATCACAATGGTCCAATGGCGAACGTTCCGTCAATAAATTTGTTTCTAGTCATTCTGGAGCATCGGTCTAACGGTCGGGACACCTCCAATGTTCATATCGCTCTGCCATGGTGAAGTGCCAATCTATGATGTTCTGATATCCCGACGAGGTTTAAGTTTTGTATACCTTCCTTCTGCAAAGTCCTTTCTAGTACCTCTTGCAATTTTTCTAACTTATCCTTCTTCTTGCTGAGCTTTCTAGCCTTCGTTCATGTGATCTAAGTTACTAGGTTCCTCTTTCCATTCTGATTCTTGTTTATACCTAACATAGTAACTTCACATTGATCAGATTCTTTCACAGGGTTCAAAGGTAATACTTCTTCCTTTTCTGGAGTAGGTGTTATACTCTCTTACATGGATAGGTTTCTTAAGCCTTCTTATGTTCTTTCAACTTTGACAGTGAAGTCTTTGGCCCTAAGTTGCTTCGACTTGTCCTCCTACTCTTCTATTAAGCGCTTTATTTTCCTAGCCATGAAATCCCTTAATTCTTGCTTTTTCTATTCTAGAGCTTCCTCTTCTTCTTTCCTTCAGATCTGATCTTTCCCAACCTAGGTACTTCCTAGAAAAAGTATAAAGGGGTCATTTTTCTCAATAAACTTAATGACCTCGAATTATTCTTCTGTCAATGTACCATGGGCAACCATAGGTACATGGGAAATTCTTCCACATAGGGTTATTATCTTTCCTTTAAACAATCTTATTCCTCCCAGTGAAGGAATCATAGTAGGCTTTCCTAAGATTTCCCAAGTAATTTATGTCATGATATTCACTTGTGTTTCTGCATCTAATACACAGTCTATGTCGAAGTCTCTTATTCTTGTTTCTATGCACTCTTTCTCTTTTAAGATCTCTGATAAACTGGTGTCTTTGTGATCATTCAGTGTTTCTTTCATTTGTAATAATAGAGCCTCTGATTCTTTCTAGTTCTTTAGCATATTCTTAGTCTCTTGGCCTTCTTCATGGTATTCTTGTCTTATGTTCATCTTTTCAACTTTAGCAATCATTCTAGGGAAATCCAAAACTTCATGATCCACAGCTTTACAACAAAGACAAATAGGGTTTCTACCAGGGCATTACTTAGCAATATGTCATGGTCTTCTGCAATTGTAACAAAGAGTTAATCCTCTCTTTCTCTTGAATGATCCCCAGCCTTTCATGTACTGCGCACTGGGATCATAGTGATGTACCTACAAAAAATTCTTTCTAGGATCCTGCATCCACTTGTTAGTCCAAAAATTCTTTCTATGCATAGGAATAACATATCTTTCATTATTTCTATCAGATCTATTCATATCATATCTTATTTCTTCAGGTTGTGCCCTAGTTTTTAGACTAGGACCAAATCTACCAAGCATACCTAGATCCATTATGTCGAAACAAAAAATTCCACTTATCTTACCTTTATCAGAGCACAAAGATTTAAGATATTACCTCTTTTCTTCGGATCTGATTCCTTTCTTAGCACAGAGCTTCGCAAGTCAAGTAGACTATTGTGCACTGCAGTAGCAGATCTACACACGGATATTTCTCTTTACTGCAATTCCCAGTAATCACAGTTTCAGGTCCCAGCAACGGAACTATTTGTTGGCATAGGGGCAGACCCATGTTTCAACGCTACAATAGTGCACCAACAAAACCCTAACTATCGTCCCTTTCGGCAACACCTGCGAAGCAGGTGAAGTCTCACCCAAGGTAGAGGCAGGGGGGTTGCAGGACTCAAGTGTATTCAACCTAGATGGGACATAGATATGTGATTACCACACTTTAATAGAGCACTTAGTAGTTAACATTCATTAGTATCTAACTCTTATTCACATCGCAGGTAAAACTCTAAGTACAGAGCAGAGAAGTATTAAACAAGATCTAACACATCCAAGCACTTAGCACATAGAAATAGATCAGATATAACATTCATTCACATATTTAAGAACTAAGCTACCATATCAGATACATCTAACATATATTACTACACTAAGCATAAATCACATCAATAACATAAAAACAATAATGCACAAAGCAATCACAACACATGATATACGTGGTTCACCCTAGTGTGGGGCTACGTCCACCAACTCTTCTTCTTCTTTATTGTCTATTGTCAATCTTATTACATGCACAGAGCCACAAAAAAACTCTGCATAGGATAGGAGATCTGCGTGCACCTTGCCAGATCCTCCTTCCTCGAGCTTGGCACAGCACAAATCCTTTCTTACAATCACTTGCACTTAGCCTAGCATCACATATCCCCCTACTTACATCGCCTAGATTTCTATTTATACTTTACAAAATGGGTCTAAGCATGGTTAAACCCATGGGATAACATCACATACCCATTACATAAACCCTAAAACCAAAAAGTCCACAAAATGTGGCAAGATCCCGCGATCTCTGCTTCGCCTTGCACTCTGCCTTCGACCAGCCTGTCGAAGTCCCAAAATTGGTCAAACATGACCCAAGTTCTTCAAAACTTGGTCAAGGGCCAACACCATCTAAAAATATTCTCTTCAAGTCTGACTGATGCATACTGACAGTAGTAGCATGCATGAGATGCACTCTTCTGCAAATTGCATTGGAAACTTTATTCTCTTTTCCTTTGATATGCTTTATATCGAGACCATATTCACTTAAAAATTCCATCCATCTTGTTTTCCTGGCATTCAAGGTTGGTTGTTCAAAAAGATACTTCAGGCCAATGTGGTCTGTCTTTAATTCAAATCTCTTCCCATGAGATAATGCCTCCACATCCTCAAGGCGTGGACAATAGCA
Organism: Picea glauca; assembly: GCA_000966675.3. Taxonomy (NCBI): domain Eukaryota; kingdom Viridiplantae; phylum Streptophyta; class Pinopsida; order Pinales; family Pinaceae; genus Picea; species Picea glauca. The sequence continues at coordinate 779,168 of JZKD02S1770061.1, read as the reverse complement.
GCAAGCTCCAAGTCATGTGTGGCATAGTTCCTCTCATGTTCATTAAGATTTTTGGACTCATAACCAATGACATGTCCATTTTGCATGAGGACTCCCCCAAGTCCTTCCTTACATGCATATGTACATACCACAAAACTTTCATTTGGTTTAGCAATCTTTAACACATGTGCACTAGTAAGTAATTCCTTCAACAGATTAAAATTCTCTTCACACTTAGGTGTCCATTCAAATTTAGTTCCCTTCTTTTGCAAAGACGTGATGGGATGAGAAATCTTAGAGAACCCTACTATGAACCTTCTGTAGTAAACATATAATCCCATAAAACATCTTACTTCTAACACATTTAAGGGTGTTGGCCATCCTCTAATGGATTCAACTTCTCTAGATATATTGTTATGCCCTGCTCTGAAATAATGTGTCCCAAGTAATGGATCTACTTTTGATAAAAAGAACACTTACTCAACTTGGCATACAACTGATATTCTCTCAGTACTTGCAATCCTAGTCTTAAGTGATATTCATGCTCCTCTTCAAACTTAGAATAGATAAGTATGTCATCCAAGAACACTATGACAAACTTATCCAAATAATTTATGAATATGCCATTCATTAAGCACATGAAGACAGTTGGTGCATTGGTCAGTCCAAATAGCACCACTACAAATTCATAATGCCCATACCTGGTCCTAAAGGTTGTCTTATGAATGTATTCTTCCTTGATTCTTACCTGATGGTATCCTGACCTCAGGTCAATATTTGAAAATATATTTTCTCCTCTTAGCCGATCAAAGAGGTCATTAGTTTTGGGCAGAGGATACTTGTTCTTTATAGTATACTTATTAAGTTGTCGAAAGTCAATACACATCCTCAAGGTTCCATCCTTCTTTTTGACAAAAAGTATTGGTGCTCCCCAAGGTGAAACACTTGGACGTATGTACCCTTTCTTCAACAATTCCTCCAACTGCATTTGTAATTCTTTTAACTCTCGTGTGCTCATTCTGTAAGGTGTTTTTGACACCGAGGCAGCTCCGGGCACTAGATAAATTGAGAAATCTATCTCCCTTCTTCGTGGCAACCCTGGTATTTCTTGGAATACATCTTCAAATTCCTGTAGTACCGAAAAATATTCAAGGCTTGGCCCCTTTGTATTTTTTGTCTCTTCCACATGAGTTGCATACAATTGACATTATTTTCTAAAACATCTCTTCAGTTGTAAGGCTGAAATCTCCCTTATAGAGATGGGTCTTGGAAATCCTTTCATAGTGTTATGTTTTCCATGTCCATCAAGACATCTAAATGTCTTGCTATGACAATCCAGGACAGCATGATGCTTTTCGAACCAATCCATTCCAATTAGAATGTCATAAGACCCCAATGGTATGATATTTAGGTCAGCATTTGTATTCACGCCATTAAGACTTATGCAAAATCCTCTGACCATATCATGGATTCTCCTTTTTTTTCCAGTGGATCGATGAACCAAACTTGATTTTCTAAGCTTACTTTTCTCCAAATGTAACCTATCCACTATTTTAGGATCAATGTAACAATGACTTGCTCCTAAATCAATCAAAATAGAAACAGGTTGATTTATGATCTTACCTTCCACCTTGATCATATTGGATTGGTACTCTGATTGTCGATCATATAAAGCTTCATATATTCTTCTCATATCTTCGACTGATGTAGCCTCTTGGACGTTGGGCACAGTCTTCACTCTGTGTTTTCTGTGTGGGAAATCCTTGTACAGGTGATCTTATTTGCATCCCCAACATTGGATAGGTGGTCTTCCTCTTTTTCCCAAGGAGTCTTATTTCTTGGATTCACCCTTAGCATATTGATCTTGATTATTTCTATTAGGCTCATTCCTATTGAAGGGAGGTTTGAATCCTTTCCTCCTCTGATCATACTTCTCCTTCCTCTTATTCTTCCAAGATTTTTGCAGGGATTCTCTTCCTTGTCCTTGCTCATATAGGTATTTATCCTTCCTGATGGATTGAGTCAAGGTCTTAGGCTCATCGTACCTAATATTTTCTTTATAAAACGTTGGCAGTCCACTCAAAAATCTATGTATATTTACCTTTTCATCGTTTATAAACCCAACATATTTTAACAATCCCAATAATTTCTTCTCATATTCTACCATAGTCATGCTTCCCAACCTGAATTCAAAGAACTCCTGCATTTTCTTGTCATAGAAATGTCCTGAGAGGTACTCCTTCTGGAAGTACTTATTGAACTACTTCCAAGTGATCCTACTCTCATTAATATGTTCAACTTGGTTCAATTGATCCCACCACATTGCAGCTTTCCCGTGTAAATGGTAGGTGGCAATCCTGGCTTATAAGTTTGAAGAATAGTTATGCAACTGAAAATATCTCATGAGTCCAAGAAACCATGCTTCGACATCATCTTCCCTTTCTCTTTCACCATCAAAGGAGGGTGGCTTAAGCTTCCTCATCTCTCATTGCAAACTGTCCACTTCTCGTCTCCTTCTCTGGTGCCTAACAGGAGACACCTCTCCACTACTTATAGGATCTTCATATGCATAAAAATTGATTTCTGAGTAAGGAGGCAAGTGGTGTCTATGATTTCTGTTGGCACTTCTCGACTAACCATCTCTTCCATGATCCTCTCTTCTTTCACAAAACCTGCCTTCTTCATCCTCTTTTGAGTTTGATCGCTTCTTCGATTTCCTCTGCAACTGATTTAAGCTCTATAGCACTTGAGAATTTATCTGACTTTTCTCTCACATCAATCTCTCATTGTTTGTTGTGTATCTTTGTACTTCTATTTTCAGGCTTCTTACACTTTCTATTAATGTTTCTTTCTCTCCTTTCCCCTTATGTCCATTGAACTCTATCTTTGCATTACCAACTCCAGTATTTTGGCCTTCGGCCTCCTTATCATGGTTGGAGGCTCCCTCGCCTTCTTCCATTTCTTCAATATGCATTCTGAGTTGATATGTTTAAACCCCTTAATTCTGCAAAATGTGCAAGTGACCATTTTGTTAGAATTATGCATATGATAAACAAAATTTGTCAAACCATGTTACAGGTCCTTTTTCTTTTCAATTCTCAAAGAACATAGATGTATCAATTTGCATCATATAACAATTCCATGTTATCCTTTAGCTGATACGAATTCAATTATGCACAAGTGCTTCTTTCAAACCACCTTCCCAAGTGACCACGACTAGAAACCATGGATAAATCCTTCCTTAGCACTTTTTTGTCTCAAAGAAAATCGGTTCGGCCATTATCCCTTCTTCCCTCGGCTCTCAACTGCATGTGACCACGACCATGACCCTGCGCTTAGCTAAAAAAGTGCTTATCCAAAGATTTAGGACTTTGGAACCTTCAACCAGGACCAGATCAATGGTCCTCGTCCTCTTTCATGATCAACGATCAAGATCCACTTCGGAACTTCGGCCTTCAAAAGTCTCAACTTCTCCCGCTTACTTCCTCTCAGAACGCTTTTACCTGGAGTTCACGATCTCTCGACATGTGTCCTCCCACAGATCCATGACTATAAATCACTTTGTCTCTTCAGGAGTTTCGAACCAACGCCAATTGTCACATCATTTTTCCTCTTAAGTACCCAGTCTCTGAACTACACGATCTTTCACCACATGGTGAAGTACTAGACGCAGAAACGTGGACCAATCAGGTGGGTGAATTGTGTCACATTCTAACTGACATTTCAATCCTCCACATGTTCAAAACTCACTGACCCATGGCACACATCACATGTGTCCACGTCATCCTAGGTGACGTCCGCAAGCCATGTCACTTCAGAAATTTGGGCTTCGAAAGATTTTATGCTTGCACTCCTCAAGTCTCCCGAACTTCAAATTTTCGAACTGCTTAACGTACAGGGTCCACATAACCTCCAGGTGATATCATCATGCCCTACCACTTCATCTCTTTGAGCTTTGGGACTTAAGGCTTCGGGATTTTCCACACTAGCAAACTTCCAATTCTCCCGAACTTTGAATTCTCGAACTAGCCAACCTGTCGACATGTATTAACCTCAGACTTCGATACTTCAGGAGATATTGTTGCAAGGATCAATGGAACTTGTTGATTTGAAATCAATAGTCCTCAATTACTTCGGGACTTCGGGTAATTCTTTCCTTAGTGCTTCACTTTGCAAAACCTTTCGGAGTACTAAGTCTCTGAAGTGAGAGATCTAGCACCGTGTGTCCTTCTTAATAGATGGTCCAGATGAACTCCAGGCTTCGAGCCTTCAGGATTTCTGGATTTTTGCATCCGTCTTTCTTCCAAAGTGGTTATCCACAGAGTGTAGGATCTCCTGCAACGTGTCCACCTTAATCAATCGTATGAATCTACTTTGGCTCTTCGGAGTTTCGATGTTAGATCACTAACATGTGACATCACTTAATGCCTTTCAATTTTTTGGGGCAGGGTGCACATCGATGGTTTGGAGTAACCCACCTTTCACACCGTAATTCTTTCAACGCTGACATGTAACCCCTCGGTGAAATTATGGTTTGGATTGTGGGACTACCTTGGGAAATTAACTCCCTTGCAAATTGGTTCCCCGCAATGCCTCATGGTCGTCGATCTCTCTCTCCAGTGGGATCTGAGGGTTGTGACTTAGCCTTTGCTTTGCTTTCATCGGATGACCCTTGTTCCCCTGCCCTCTGATCCAATGATCTCAGATCTCTCTTGATCCCACAGTGGTGATCGCTCCCGAATTTGAAGGGGATGGTTATGATCCTTCAAACCCTTACAAAGGACCCCTGACATTATAGCTCCTGCGTACAATATACAACTCCATTCCTCTTGAGATTTTCAACTTCATGGTCATAATTTGATCTTGACCATGAGACTCTGACCAGCAAACCCAGCCCATACTAACCCGATGTTTCAACCAGAAGCTATGATACCAAACTGTAACATACCCATCCACCCATAGGCTGGGGTACGCCACCTTCAAACCTTATAAATTAATAAGGATGCATAAAAGAAAAGGATTTAACGACATGCACAGCAATAACCAGCAAGCATGCATATTCTAAATATTCATTTAAACGATAATTAAATACACAACGGAAATACATTCATATACAGGTAATAATACCATAACAAAGAGCACTTATCTTTATAAAATATGACACCAACTGGCTGCATACCAAGGACGTTCCACCTAACTGTAGACGCTATTGTTCCAAATCTCAAAAGCAGTGTCACCCCCGAGCCAGGGCTATGAACCCACAAGGACAGTTCCAGAGTGTTACTTTGCTTCCCAAACCAGTCAGCACTCAAGCTCTCACAAGATTTCCCAACACTCACAGTAATCCAAGTACCCATCTCTCTTCTACCCATCTTGCACCACCGAAGAGAACGGACCTCCACCCTTCTCAGCCACACAGTCCCTCAGGCAATCCTTCTCCTTATTTTGGGCTCCAACGCAACTGGTCCTGAATCTTAATGTTTGAACTCTCAGGACTCACAGATGTGAACAACGTTGGACATAGGCCAATGCATCTCATACATGCAGGCCGCAATTCATGGATGGATTACGCCAGTGACCACTTCAGCCAACAATACCATGGCTAATCTTCAGTAGTTTGGTTGCCTTTCCCAAGCCAAGACGCAGATGAGGATGGATGAATGAGTGATAGGTAGGGATGAGATGAATGAGAGAGTGAACAAATGAATGAATTCATGAACCAGTGGTCAAGTGCATGAGTGAATAAGAGAATGAATGAACGAATAGGTAATCAGCGAAGAAGCCATCAGTCGAACCCCCCATCAGACCAGAGGCGGGTTTAAGTAATTTCGTGGGGAATCAAGAACCTCTTGGCCTTCCCCAAGAATCTCATGTAATCAATCCCCTCCCTTAGACAAAAGGGTAATTAAAAGTAGGAAATAACCATTTATCCCCTCAAGCCCTCTCTCTTATGGAATCATAGCCCCCTATAACTCTAGTCCTTGTTCATCTAGCAGCCAGTGATGTATGTATTATTAATAATGATCAAAACATTACATTCCTTAGGCACACTGGCCTCTTAATAATTGTTTGGGCACTCTAGCCTCTCAGCAATGTAACAATACATTATTTAAAATGGGGGTTCGAAACATGGGGTGTTACATATACCCATCTACTACCGATTTCCAAACATCAAATCCTTGTGCCTATAAAAAGGTTTTCATCCTTTTATTCCAGAAGGTATAGTTCTGGCTATCAAACACTGGTGCTCCAATATTAGCATATTCCATGATCTCCTTCCAGTGGTTAGACTGCTTCTTCAAGGACCTACTCTGATACCAATTGTTGGAATACTAAGAGGGGGGTTGAATTAGTATGAGCACAATAAGTACTTTTAATCGCAATATAAAACCTCCAATAAATATTGTGAACATTCAATATATCATCAACACCATAATTCAATGCATAGACATCACATAACACATTACACCATAATTTTATGAGGAAACCCAATGCGGGAGAAAACCACGGAATGCTTTTCTTATTTATCAAATAGTACATTCATTGGAAGAACCAACTTCCTATTTCTCCAGCTACAACTAGAAGGAGTCTCCAACCCCCTATTTACAGGTTGCAACCTAAAGGAAGCTCCAACTCCCTAATTTACTGACTCCAACCAAAAGGAGGCTACAACCCCCTTTCCTTACCTCGCCCAACCACCCTGAAATACAAATGTAGACCAATTTGTCACTACCTCTTTCATTGTAACTGATAACCTGTTGTTGTTATTGTTTATGATACCTTTGTTGCTACTATTGATTTCAATATCTCATCAAGACTACAACCACACATACCCCATACCAAGATCCACAAGAGAGTTCTCCAAATCAAATTCTTATGAATCACTACGACATATATGTTCCTAATTTATTTAGAATACACACTCTAACATACATAGGAAGACATACCTTCAACCTATAGTTGACTTGAGTTTTAGATCTCTCATCTTCAAAAACTTTTCTTCACAGGTCCATGACCCTTACAATTCCTACTTGTATATGTCCATTATTTTCCCCACTGCATCTTGTGGATGTCCATGCTTTTCCTCCTGAAACCCACAGATTTACTCAAAGAACCTGGATCTCTAACTTTTTCTCTGTACACTCAGCTCCTGCAAACTTATCCCTTCACTAGACTTCACCGATCTCCACTTATTAGCTTTGTATCTGCTAATTAGTTTCACATAAGTGATATCCAATTGACTCTTCTCTATGTTTTAATGAGGAACTCATGATTACATGCAATTGACATGCACATTCAACTAACATGCAACTTTTTAAATTTTGTTTACAGTTACTTTAACATGCAACTTGTTAAATATTGTTTACACCTAATTTAATTTGACATGCAACTTGTTAACTTATGTTTATAGTTACTTTAACATGCAACTTGTTAACTTATGTTTACAGCTACTTTACTTTGACATGCAACTTGTTAACTTCTATTTATAGTTACTTTAACATGAAACTTGTTAATTTATGTTTACAGCTACTTTACTTTGACATGCAATTTGTTAACTTCCTGTTCAAGGGTTAACATCGATGACAACCAATATTTTCACAATTAATATTTCAGCAACAAATGTTTCAACAATTAATCTTTCAACACTTCATGACGTGCCACCCTCCCTCGTCTGGGGGGGGAATCCTTACATAATCATGGTTGTTGATTACTTTACAAAGTGGGTGGAGGCCATGACTAATTTTTAAAGTGATGGTGAGACTGGTGCACTTTTTATATTGAATCAAGTGATTACCCGGTTTGGCATTCTGAAAGATATTGTCACTTACCATGGCAATCACTTCCAGAACAAAATAATGTCAGAGCTCGCATCAAAATTAGGTTTTAAGAAGGAGAATTTGTATCTATATTACCTGCAAGCGAATGGCCAAGTTGAGGCAGTTAATAAGTCTCTCAAAATGATTCTCCAGTGTACCGTTAATGTGAGTAAATCTAACTAGAATATCATTATATATCCAACTTTATGGGCATATCAGACGGAGATTAATACTATTACTGGATTTTTTCCATTCCAACTCATTCATGAGTTGGAGGCAATATTACCAATTGAATGTGAAATTCCCTCGCTTAATATCACCATAGAACTTCTACCTGACTCTTCTAAGTTAGAAGTTCTTCTTATTCACTTGGAACATCTTGATGAGTTGTGTTGTGATGTCACCACTACGAATGAGGCACATATGAAATGAGTTACATTTAGCATGACAAGTTCATGCACCCAAGGATCTTCTTTGAAGTTGACCTTGTTTTGTTCTATGACCAAGAAAAAGTTGTCTTGGGGTAAGGCACGTTCAATCTATTGTGGCATGACCCTTACATTGTGAGACGTATCCTTCAGAAAGGATCCTACAAGTTGGAGGATTATGAAGGGAATGCACTTTTGAAGCCCATAAATGGGATCTATCTTAAGAAGTATTATGCTTGAGCATTTATGGTTAGGCATTCCCCTTGTAATTATTGTACATTGTTGTATTTCGTATTAGTGTATATCTATTTTTGTGTTAGTGGTGCTTATGGTGTTTATTCTTGGTTGGCATATGTCATGGGATTCTTCGATTTTCATAGGTTTCACTGATGGTGCTAGTCATCACACTAGGAACTTTGCTTCCATCGCTTGGGTAATCTATTTTCCCACGGACCAATTGCTCATTTCTGGAGGTGCTTGTCTCAGACCATATACTAATAATGTGGTTGAATACATCGTTGTTATTGAACTACTTCTTGATTCCATTAAGCATGGCATTTTGCTCTTAGAAGTTCATTTGGACGCTTGATTTGTAGTGTCTCAGCTAAATGGTGAATTTCATATTTGTGACCCTATGTTACATCATTGTTTCCTTTGGCTACATTTGTTAGAGAATCATTTTGATTATATCACTTATATTCATGTTCCAATAAATTGCAATTCATTATGTGATGCATTTGTGAACTACGTGTTAGATTGGCATTTATATCATTAACATTAATCAAAAGCACAAAAAATCATACATGTACATAATAGAATCATGGGAACATTATCATTAAGGCGGAAAGGATCATATGTATATATATCGTCATTAATATTCATTAAGTGAAAAATGTGAATCATGTTACAAAATAGGCTTTTAGCCTCGATTGTCAACCTCTAAGTATTGATAATACAAAAATTATACAAATATCTCATCATCATGATCCTAAAGACCATCCCTTCCCTTGGAATTACTCTTGTAGCATGCCACAACATTGGCTAGATGTCAAAAGAGATGCACCCATGCTCGTGGTACCCCAACTACATGTTGTTGCATCTGCTCTGAAAGATCCTCAATCTGTATCATTGGCTCATGGCGTACCAATCTGTCTAGGTTCCTCTAGACATTATCTAATACTTGATCTACAGCTCCCCATGGTTTTTCATCATGACCACATTATCCATGCCGAGGAAACCCCTCAAGTCGTCTTAGAACCACATCTGCATAATCAAACAATCAAATCATTATCTTGATTCACACGAAAAAATTTACTTCTTAAATATTTTATTGAAATAAAATACGAAAAATTAAATAATTTAAAAATATTTAGTACCTATATCTTTGTAGGCACTGCCAAGAGGAATTGGAATCTCCCATTTTTTGTTATAATCTATCCCTGAATAGGGATAATCCTCTATCTCAACAACTTGGCGTGACCACCAAGCAAAAAATGTTTTGTCCCAGGGATCACCCAGTTGACCTCCTCCCTACCTCGGAAGTACTTCGGTCCATCTATCCATCGTTCCATATCGGACATAATGAGGATGGATATCCATCCGAGGACTCATCATAGGCACTCTGTCATAGTAAAAGGTGCACAAGAGGCTTCCAAAGTTGAAATTCTTCATCTTGTCGTGCTTGCATCTTATTAGTTGGGCCTTCATGCACATAAGTAGTGAGGTGCTCCAATCATTTATAACATCCCTTAAGTATTCAAATGCATATAACATCATGGTTCTTGAAGCATGATGTAATGATGGTTATCCTGCAATCCAGGCAATCTTCAAGACAATAATTTTAAGGCTAAGGCTCTCTAATTGTTTTATTGGGAGTTGACTCCCAAATTTTTATGTCTCAGCTGAGCATCAGATAGTAATGTATTCATTGATCATTAGACCAATGGATCATTTTCCTTTCAAGTTCACTACATCACCTCAACAGCATAACCCTGTAAGAAAATAGATATCCTTTGTCTCAATTTTCAAGGATTGTTCGTTAATCATAAAAGCATCAACATCGGACTCCCAGTAATCAATCAAGGTTTCTAGGAATCTTCAGTGTGCCCTAAACCCATTACAACGGAAGAATTTATAAAATATAAATCATTAGAGGGATTCTTGGGCCTCTGGATCATCCATGACTTCACTATCTACATCTCCATGCTCTATTTCCCTCCATTCAATCACCCTCCTACCAAAAGTTCAAATTATTGAGTTAGAATTTATTGTTTTTGAAGTTCATGGAGATGTACGTGACTTCCAGTTAGTACATTCACATACATACATGGTTGTCACTAACATGGATAACATACATATTTCCATGTATGAGACCCATGTCAAACCAGGGCACGTGCATGACCGTATAATCTAAAAAAGAAAATAAAAACTCAGAAATTCACTTAAATAAAAAAAATTAAAAAAAAAATGGATGAAAATGGAGAAGAGGGAGTATTCTCTTACCTGGTCCAAGAAATTTCAAATTCTGATCCATGTGCATATTGTACCAATCCTTGGAAGGTTGAAGGGTAAAAAAGCTCCAAATACACTCCAAAAGGGAAAAAGTCAAACAGTATGGTAAAAAGTCATTTTTTACCTATTTTAACCCACGTTTTCTACCTTTTTACGTAGTTTTTTACCCCTTCTAACATTTTTAAAGTCATTTAGACTAATTAAATGCTATGGAGATGTTTTGTCATGCAGTTTTCCTTGAGAGGTGTCTCTTTCTCACATGTTTTGTTACATCTGTTGGCATTTTCCCGACTTCTTCGGCAAGTATTGTGTCCCTTATTGGCATATCGAGTAGGTCTCATTTTTCCTGCACGATGCATTTATCTGTACCAATCACATATTTTCTATAGGGTCAACCCCATTTGTTTACGACATTATACCTCAAAGATTCTCTAAAGGTGTCGTTTACGGATGGTAATGCTTATTTCTTCATGGGTGTCCTAGTTAGTACCTTGGTAGCCATTTTGGCACCCATGTTGCAGTTTTTTCTGTAGGCTCAAAATCCTTGTTTAGTCCCGCCATGAATTTGTGTTGAAACCTCATGTCTTCTTCTCATATTTTTTTGGCTAATTACCCACGGGTATTCCAAAATTATTGTGTTGAGTTGTACTTGTATTTCATATTGATCGCTCGTGCTTTTCGGGCCTAATGTTGGCTCCTACTTGTTTTTGTATAGCCATTTGTATATGCATTCTCATACAGTACTTGTCATCCTTGCATTATCAACCTTTGTGACTTAACACCATTTATCCCTCAAGGAAAATTCCCCCGAGTACCCATATCCTACATTTGTTTCATTGCATTGAGCATGGGTATGTTCCTTGCACATGGAACTAGTCTTCTCCCTCGTGATGCTCGTTTCCTCCATTGTACTATAGAATTATTTTATTCTTTGTCAGGATTTATAATATGAAAAAGACAAAAAAATAAAAATAAAACAAAAAAAAGATGGGAATGAGTCTTGCTTTTTATATGGCAGCTACTTGTGTCACCCTTGAACAGAGCACAATCTTATGAGTCTTTACCTCACAATTGGGTTTAGTATGGCTTTAGGAGACCTTTTTTCTCATTTTTTAGCATAATATCCTCCAACTGGTTATCCTTTCAGTCATATGGAGAGTTTGTTGATGCCTTCTCTATCGTAGATGTATCCCAGTTTATAGTCAAGGCTACCCAAGTAATTTTTTTTGTCATGTTTCTGTTCAAGGGAAGTCAACTTGTGTTGGTCGCTCTACAGAATTCTTGATTTTCCAAGTCAGCCTTACCTTATGTCAAGTACTTCTCGTTTTCACAAGTATATTTGTATCTAACTTATGTTAGTATAGAAGGTTCCCAGTGACTTCTTGTTGGTGGGTCTGCTCTTATCGAATACGACTCATTGCTCTGAGAGTGTGACCTAGAGTTTCACCTTGGGCCTATTTACATTATTGATAGGTGACCTTACACTCAATAGATGACAAATCATTATTGGGAATTAATTGAGCAATTTCCCTTGTGTTCGACGTTAAAAACCATTATCATAGATTGGGATTCATGTGGTACCTTAGTTTCCATTTGACCCCATTGGTGGATTCCTCGTCTTTTTCATTAGTCTTCATCATTGGGTACTATTCAGAGAGTCTATGTTAAGCCCTAATATTGGCTCATTACCCCTTAATTGGGGCATATTAGATTAGTAATGTTATTTTATTTATGTCGTCTTTAGGCCATTAGTTGTAATTTGGATTAGTAATGTTATTTTATTTATGTCGGCTTTAGGCCATTAGTTGTAATTATACCTCC
>JZKD02S1770061.1:712818-742188 GCA_000966675.3 Picea glauca | reverse complement strand
CTCATCACTTCACTTTATTATTTACCTTTAAAAACTCTTAAACCACTTTGACTACTTTGACCTTTTGGGGCTTCTAAATGACATATGAGGGTCCTCCAACTTCGTAAGGCCATAACTCTCAAACCGTGAGAAGTTATGTGATGTTCCACATACCACCAAAAATGGAATGGCTTGTAATATACATATAGAATAGTATTACATTCAAATATAGAAAAAATAAAACCGTTATCCATCAAACAAACTTGGGTCCATTACCCAAACCTGGGTTCTCCAACTTCACATGGTCATAACTCTCTAACTGTGAGGATTTATGTGGCATTCCACATACCACCAGAAATGGCATGACAAGAACTATCCATATAGGATAGTTTCACTGACAAATTCATTGTCCTTCATCTCATTATTCCACAATTAAGCATGGGTTCTCTTACTCGACAAAGTGTCTTCCCGTGAGGGCTTTCACCATAAGGTGACCAATTTGGAGTTCATCCATATTTACTTCTTATCAACCATGACAAGACAATAATGAGTCATATTTACATCAAACAATCTTGGGTCCATTACCCAAACCTTTGTGTTGCAGGGCTTTCTTCAAGGATTGACATCAATGACAACCAACCTTAATCAACAGGGTCATCCCCAACATACATGTCAATATCTTCAAAATAATAGATAAGAATAATAATATAATTGAAACAAAATGCTACAATAAAATACATGTGCTTTAAATAAGACATAAAAATATGCAACTAGATTTATCAAAACATAATGATAATATTATCTCTCTCATGCTTTGGCTCGAATATTGTGAATCGGATGTTTGGACATCTTCTCTAATCCATCCCCACGTAAGGGTACTCTGCAATATCAAGGACGGGATTTTCCTTGCTATCCAATAAATCACATACATCCCTACCGACCAGAGAAATGGGAAACTCCTACTAGCCCCTCTTGGGCATCAACTACCCCCACATGCGCATATGCACATAAAACATAGGCCTAGCAGGAAAGTGGGGTACTACTGGCTAAGTGGCATGAACCCTCTCAAAAAATAGTGTAAATAACTCTGAGGTGAATGGGAAGAATCTTTTTTCATGTAAAACAGTGTGACAGTGATCTAATGCACGACAAAATTGTCTCAAAAAAATCTTTGACCACCTGATCAATCAAGTCATCTACAATAAACTATCTACATAATACAACATAGAGAAACGAATGTGTTACCCATCAGAGCTATAATGTGATAGTTTCGAGATAATAAGACGCGTGCACCTAACATCGTTTCTACCAAATGAACTTATCCACAGCTAACCACCACGAACCTGGAACTCTGAAGAGGAATGAACATGAAAAACAACATATCTCTCCACATATTCCAACTAGGTATCTCCTACAACACCAGAAGAAGCACAGGGAAATGGGGAAAATACTCCCCCCTCCTAGACAACCCAATGATGAAACAGACATCCTCCTCCATGGGATGATACCACAGATTGAGACTGACCCTGGAATCATGTTGCCCATGATCCCAGCGACGGATCAAGTTCTTTAACAACAAAGAGTTACCCCTAAGGGATGTACCCTCCTGATAAAAATTCAAGAGGCCAACATCCATCAAAATGTCATGTGTCAGTTGTGAAATAGGGTAACGAAATATCTCCCTCTCCCTCTCCCTAAGCTCCCACTCATGTTCAATTGTGTGTGTCTCAACCTATTGTTGTTGTTTCTCCTCATCCCCTCATCTTCGTCATATATAATTCACATAAAAATATTATTAGACACATATATATAGATAAAATAAACTGAAATTAAAAAAAAAATACATATATAAATTACGTGTATTTAAAAATATATAAAATTATTTTTTTTTTGCAAAAAAACTTTAAAAGTAACTGGTGCATTAGAAATAGAACATACACCCCACTGACGATGTGCTCTATCAAACAAATAGCACCACCATGTGGTGTTGTTACTAATACACAGAGGTGGCATGTTTCTTGTTGCACCACTATGTATTGGAGTAGTGCATCCCATAGGGTGATCTACACCAGTTTAGTGCTTTTATCCATGTTGGTTCAGTGCTTTTAACCGCACCAAGTGAGTGCTTTTAACCACATCGGTCCATTTTGTTAACAAAGATGAACCGCAATGCTTAAATTTATGGCACACAAAATCGTCGGTTCCCTCTGTTAAACCAAAAGCACTGGTGCACCAGCTTCACCAAAGCATCAGCATGATGTTTAGTGGAGCATTGTATTACTAATGCACCGTGAACAGGGCCTTACAAAAGATGAACCACGATGTTTATTTTTCAGAACTTGTCACGATGCGTATGTTTAGTGTTTACGCACTAGTGCACCATGATTATTGTCACACCACCACAGATTGCAATGGCGCGTCAAATAAGTCACATCGCTCTAATAGATTATTAAAAAAAATCCCCGATGTCATTGTCTTTATAACACCGATGTGTTTGTTGGACTGATGGGCACCGCAAGGTTAATTGCATCATCACAACTAAAATGGTGTGATGTGTTACTATTAAATCACCATTGTCACCATGATAGTGGAGCATCGACATTTTGTTCCATGGTGCGTTGTAAAAGATACAGCATCGAGAATGAGACATCCAATGAGATGCCCCGCTATGCCAAGTCAAGAAATATATGCCCTCGTGTAGTTATGTAAATAGTACTGGTGCATTTTGTTAAAATGGTTTCACCACTACGTTAAATTTTATAAATTTTTAATTTAGTGATGCATTTAACTAAGTAAAATGTATCAGTGTAGGTTGAAGCCAATTATGTGTCGATTGTGGGATGTTTCAAAGGACGCACCCCTTTGTTTTTATAATTTATCGTGATGCTCTTTCTTGAATCATATTAGTGTGAGAATATATATGAGACGCATCAGTGGCTATGCTCACTGTGAATTTAATATAGTATGCATTGCTTTAGGGCAAGTCAAAGCGTTTAGGCACATTGCATGAAATTGGAAAAAAAATGTCAAATTTCAAGCTAAATTCAAATTTTAATTGGATGAAAATGAAAACAGAAGGTAATAAACAATTCACCTGGCCTCTTATGTCCCAAAGAGGCATGGTTTCACCATTGAGAGGAAATTAAAATTCACGGTAATTTCCAAATTTTGAAAATGTGTGGAATCTACTAATGGAGCTATCCAAGTTAGTGTAGAGCACCAAAAATAGGGAGTCTTTAGAAGGACGTTGAGAATCAATGCTTGTTTGAGAGTTTGGAAGCACAGGATGCACTGTAACAATGAAAATCAGTTTGGGAATTTTTTTTTCATTTACCCTAAGGCAATGTTCCTGATGACAGTGAGGCGCATTGATCTGTAATGTTCAACAGCACCATTTTTCTTTATTCGATGCATGTAATTTTTATTATAAAATATCACAACGATTTTGAACATTGACACAACAATGTTTTATTGTTCATGTATGCATTTATGTGTATTGAAATTAAAGGCACACCAATTAAGAAAACCTCCAAAAAAACCTTTGGTCACCCACCTTCATTATAAACAGAGAAGGGATAGATTTTTCAGGGAGATTCCATAAAAACCTCTGCAAGAGGGTGTTCTCCTTGTAGTGGTTGATCCTGAGACTATTCTTGGAAAATTGCAAAGACATATGAGAAGCATGTCAATATCACCCAAGTGACCCTCCACCTCTATAAGTACTAAAGGTCGAGCAATTGGGAGAGGAATTCTTTTAAGGCCTTCCCACTAATGTGAGAAATAATGTTGAAGCTACTCAATAAACTAGACAAAAGATAGAAATTTCTCAGATGAGTATGACTATTCGGCAAATGTAGAATGAGATAACTCAACTCAAAAGGAGTGAGAATCTCATTTTTCCACATCAAAATATGAGAGCTACATTACCTAATCAAAGAGGGAGAAATTATAGAGAGCAAATAATTGAAGATCATAGACCAAGAGCGCCCAGAGTTCCAAATCCAAATGTTGTCGTGTTAGAATAAATTATAGAAGAAGAAAAGTTTGTGCAAAACAATGAGCCTTTTGATCAAGAAACAATCAATGATCGGGATGAAGTCTTGGAAGCAGTCCAAATGGAAGATATTTCATCATATTTTCATATTTTTTATAAACAGAGAGATTATGAATATTCACAAGACAATGTTTTTCAAACTAGAACTCAAGAAAATAAATTCAAGACAAGGGAATATATAGAAAAGGAAAAAGGAAAAGGCCACATTCTAGAGCCAAAAAAACAACAACTAGTTGTTAATTAGACGAATACTCCAATTCAAATGAATTATAATTTCATTGATGAGTTAACTAAGCTTTGGATTACTTTTCCATTCATGGAAGTAGTTAAGATACCCCAATAAAGAGATAAGATTTTAAATATATTGGATGATACAAATTCAAGAACAAAGGCATCTATGATGAACACAAGACAATAATAAAATATCACATCGGAAAGATCAAGAAGCAAGGTTCCGCCATTTTATATATCCTTAGAGAATCATTACTTTACATTACATAATTATCTGGTGGATAGTGGAGCCACTAACAATATCATGCCATTATCAGTAATGGAATCTCTCAGAATGGAATGTATGAAGTACTATGAAACTGGTGGAAGTATATATGCCATTGATTCTAGAAAAGTTCCAAATTATGGAGAAATTAAATATTTGTGCACATGGATAAGTGTGGCACCCCACATTACAAGAGTATTTACTATAATAGTAGTTTATCTTCCTTCGGCGTACGGTGTTTTCCTTGGAAGAGATTGGTGCTCATTGATTGCGGGATACATAATGAATGATGAGAGTTTCATGATACTCCTAAACAAATATGGAACAATGATCAAAGTTCCTCGAGAACATAGAAAACCAGTAATGTTCAAGAAAAAGGAAACCGAAATGATGCAGAACTATGTAGATGTTGGAATCGGGAACTATGTTATTGTTAACACAGAGAAATTAAATTCCCCAAAGCAAAATAAAGAAAGATCTATTCAAGGTTTCTGGAAAATTTCATTTGATGGTGTTTGATCTAAGTTTGGAAATGGATTTGGTATTGTTTTCAAAAGTCTCAATCTTGCATTTACCCACATGAAATAATATTATATTTCCCCTGTACCAATAATGAATTATAATATGAAGAATTGATCCAAGGATTGACCCTGGCCCTTCAAATGTAAGTAAAGGATATGATGGTGACCGGTGATTCATAATCGGTTATCAACCACATCAAAAGAAGATATAGAATCAAGAAAAAGGATTGAAATATTATGCAAGCAGAGTGTGGGAAATCATAGACTCTTTTAATTCTTTCAATGTTTCTTTTGTTCCTTGAGAAAAGAACCAAAAAGTTGATTCATTGGCAGTGGTAGCATCCCTTTTCAATACAGATTATTCTCAAAATCATAATACTTTTGATGTCAAAATAGATTTTCGAACTTCAATACCTGATAATCAAGAGTATTGGCAAGTTTTTGAAAATGATGAGCATATTGCAAGTTTTCTTATAGACCATGACTCAACATTATCTGGTGTTTTAGAAGAAAGCCAAAATAGTCAAATGAAATTCATGATCAGAGTGTTGTGGTCCTTCCAAAGAATTATGTCAGTCTGGAATCTATTTTTACAAGATATGATTGAACAAATACCATGAACCCAATAGAGGAACATTCTATTAGAAATTTTCAAGAGACACGGAAAATCAACATTAGTGTACATGATTACCCAAAATACATAAATCTTGGAAATGTTTACCACTCGAGAGATTGAACAATATACTCTTCTTTTTAAAGAGTTTCAGGACATTTTTTCTTGAAGTTATGATTATTTAAAGGAATGTGAAAAATCTATCTTCCAGCGTGTTATACCACTCAAAGAGGGATCAAAACCTTTTAAGCAAAAATTAAGAATAATAAATCCCAAATTGAAGCCATTAGTAAAAATGGAGTTGGAAATTTGAAAAAAAACTAGTATAATTTTTCCAATCAGACACTCAGAATAGATTTCAAATCCTATGGTAATTAGAAAAAAGACTGGAGACATTCATCTTTGTGTTGATTTCAGAGATCTCAACAAAGAAGGTATCAAAGATAACTACCCACTCCCAAACATGGAGATGTTATTGCAGCAAGTCATTGGTTTTGCATTGATGTCTATGCTTGATGGATTTTTTAGATACAATAAAGTCATTGTGGTTGAAGAAGATAGGTTGAATACCTCAATTATTACAACATGGGGAAGATATTCTTATGTGTGTATTCCATTTGGACTAAACAATTCATTTGCAACTTTTCAAAGAGCAATGGAACATGCTTTTAAGGATCTAATTGGAAAATTTATGGCAGATTACCAGGATGATTTGACTATTCATTCAAAACTAAGGGAAAGACATTTTAAACATCTTAGACAAGTCTTTGAATGATGTAGGATGAATGTCATATATTTGAATGCAAAAACATGTTTATTTTCTATATTAGAAGGAAAACTCATGAGTCATATTGTGAGCAAAGAAGTAATATGCATTGACCTAAATCCTCCTAAATCTCAAACAGGAGTACAATCTTTCTTTAGAAAGATAAATTTTATTAAGAAGTACAAATTTTCTTTAGAAAGATTATGCTACGATCATTAGGCCAACAAATAAGTTACTAAAGAATGATCAGAAATTTGAATGGACATCAAAAATTCAAAAGGATTTTTCAGAAATCAAACATGCAATCATTACTTCCCTTATTCTTATTAGTCCTCATTTTGATAAAGATTTTATATTATATTAATTTTCTTCAGAGGAAACTATTGCCTCCATATTCACCCAGAAGAATAAGAAAGGAGAAGAACCCTGGTCAAGGCAATAGCCCATGTCAAGACCTATATTTTGTTAGCTCACATCATTGCTTATATGTCACACTCACCACTCAATATATTTTTCAATCAACAATTAAAAGAAGGTAGATGGTAAAATTGGTTAGCAAAGCATCAACAGTATGATTTAGAGATTAATCCTTTGAAATCTATCAAGGGGAAAGGGCTATGCAAATTCATGAATGGAATTGAAGCTCTAAACATTTCTCCTCCCAATACAATTGATGTCGTCACACATATTTCAAGTCTAGCAGTGTTTGAATGGTATAAGGAAATAATATTTTATCTAAGGTCTGGAAAATTTCCTGTTGGAATGTTTTCTAAAGAAAGAAGAGCTTTGAAGATAAAAACTAATCAACATGTATTATTCTTAGGATTTATTTTTCAGATAAACTTTCATGGAATGCTATTGATATGTTTAGATCATTTAAAGTCCAAGGAAATATATCAAGAATTTCATAATGGAGTTTGTGGTGGACAATTTTCACCAATTGTGACTACTCATATAATCATCTGAGCTAGTTGTTATTGGCAAACTATGTTCAAATATGCCTATATGATGATTTAAAAATGTCTCCCATGCCAAAAAAAATCAGGGAAGATGAAGAGACCAACAATACCACTACAGTTTATAACAGTAGAAGAACCATTTGCACAATGGGGCATGGATGTGATTGGCCTGATAAATCCAAATATAGTAAAGGACATGCTTATATGATCACTGCAACTGACTATTTCACTAAGTGGCAAGAAGCAATCTCTTTAAGGAACATTGATTCAGAACAATTAATCCTTTTCCTAAAAGAAAACATACTATCCATATTTGGTGTCATAGAAAAATTAATAACAGAGAATGGTTCAATTTTCATCCAATACAAACTTAGAAATTTATGTGGAGAATATGGCATCATCATGGGACAATCATCCAACTATTGCCCACAAGGAAATGGTCTGTTTTAATAAACAAATAAAATGTTGATTCATATTCTCAAGAAGATTATTGCAACAAATCATAAAAATTGGCATAAGAAGTTGATAGATGCACTTTAGAAAAATTGCCTCACTCCAAAAGATAGCACTAGACATTCCCCCTATATAGTGGTATATGGAAAATAAGTGAGGTTATCATTACATTTGGAATTTAATGCCTTAGTGCTTACCATAAACAATGAAGAAACAAAAGAACTCTCACCTCTACATAAAATATACCATGAAATTTTGCAACTCGAAGAACAAAAAATACAAGCAATAATGACCATAAGCAAGAGATAACAAGTGGTCAAAATATATTTTAACAAGAGCACTACCACAAGATATTTTCAAAAAGACCAACTTGTTTTGTTGTGGAACAAATAAAAGGAAAAACCATGTTTTCATACAAAGTTCAAAGCTCTCTCGATTGGCCCATACCAGATTGAAGAGGTCATTGATTTCAATTATTGTTTGTTGAAAGACATGAAAGTAACAATTCAAGCGTTTCCTGTGAATGGGAAATACCTTAAGCATTTCTTATGTTAATTTTAAACTCTTAACATGTACATAGTCTTTGAAATCCATACTCCTCTGTATATTCTTAATCAAAGTGCTTCTTCTTCCCTCTTCCTTTTTCCTTTCTAAAACTTTTTTGTTTTGACCCCATCTCTCCCAATGGATAAGGAATTTTGGATTCTCAGAAACCCATAGGGGGTCACTGTCCCATAGTTGGAGTTGAATGTTGATTTACATTTTTTGATCAATGTTAGTGTATAAAATTCAATCTTTAGTCTTCTTCTTTTCTTCTCTTGTCTCTTGTCTATTCTATACTTAGCCATTTTTCTTTAAAAAATGTGGGTTGCAAAGAAAGCTACCACCAAGTCCGCAGGTCCGCTCACCCTAAATATTATACTTATTTATTTTACCTACTTGATGATCCCAACACTTATCCATTTTTATTTATTGTGGGAGACCAAGCTACCCTCACCCTACAAATACACGAGTCCTGCAACCCGCAAACCTGTCACGCTCAAAAATACCTTTATTATTTTTTCATCATTCATAATGCACCTTTTACCTTTTTCATACTTAACCAATTTCTCGAATGCAGATGTGGGGCACCCCTTTGATTCCATTCACCTTTCCCCTAGACCTGCATCCTGCATTTTCACGTTCTCTAGAATGACTTACCTATTTTCTAAACCCACAAAAATCAACCCTTTTGTACTTAGCATATTTCATCAATGTGGATGCAGGAGTCTCTTGTATCTCTCATTTTGTCCCCCATACACTACAATTTCGCATCTAGCATTTCATCATTCATAATAATACACTTTCTATCCCTAACTTCGCACCTCCATACTTAACCATTTTTCGTACTCCCCAATACAATATCACCATTCCCAATGACATTTATTTCCCACCACCTTGTCAACCACCACTTGTGTGAATCTAATATCGTTATTAAGTGACGTGATTTTCATAAAATCATTGCAATAAATCCAAAATTAGACCATGCACATTGGGAAATTTAAACTAAGAGCTACGGCAATTGATAATCAAGGAAATACATGGTAAATAGAAATAAATAATTAAACTCTCTATTGTAAAAGACTATATTGACAAGAGCACCAACTATTCATAAAAAAGGAAAATTTTCTTAAAGACATGTCAAATAAAAGGAAGGACTTGTATTATAGTGATATTGTCAATACCCTCAGGCGTGAAGAGCACCAGTTTCAATGGTCGCAGAAAATTAAATGGTACTTGTCTCTCCCACCTACAGAAAAGGAATTGAACAAAGTCTAGAGATCAAGTATTTCATTATCTAGGTGCATACATGAGGTAGTTGATTTTAAAGAGATGGTCTTCTATTATGCTGACAAGTTTGATATAGAGAGAAGAATCATCCAAATAAAAGGAAAATCAACAATTTATTTTTCCCCTTCAGTGTTTATAAGGATGTTGTGACTTGTTGATCCCACTTTGATATTTAATAATGTATAGGTGGATGATTTTCTTAAAGTACATGGCAAAGGAACATGGTTTCTCAAAAGTTTCCTCACAAGCCCAAGGAGTGACATCAATTTTACTCAAGTCGAGGTATTCTCTGTAAATTACCCTTACAAAGAACTTTCATGGTTATTCGGCAGAACAATTGGACAAGAGTCCACAACCTCTGTGCCCAAATATATTTTTTATATTAACCATCATGTTATTCATGAAAATGCCATGATTGACTAGGCTCGCATCATCTTGAACGAGATTCTGTTTCATTTGGGGAGCATATGAGAAAAACTAATAAATTATACATGACTTCATATTTAGTTTTTGTTATAGTTTATTGTCATGTATTTGAGGATTTTCCCAGAGCAAGAAAGGTTGACTTCAAGAAAGAACCAACTTCTTCCTGGTACCCAGTGTTATGGAGGCAGAAAGCCCCATATAATTTTTGTGAAGTACAAAATGGTTTTTTGTCTACTTTTAAGAAGATGATTCATGGTCCTACCACATCAAGGTTATCACTAGAATATTCCTCCTTTCTATATGAGAAACGAGTTTTTGAAGCTTTGGAAGAATTTATTTTTCTGAGACTATATGGATTCCAAGGGAAACCCTTTTTATTACCATTTTATATTTATGATATACTTTTCATCATAGAAATGTGTAGACAGTACAAATATTGGGCACACTTATTCAATGAGAAAAGTAAGAAGAAATATATCTCACTACCATGGAGAGTTGAAGAGATATCTTTCAAGCATATATCTCATTTAGATGAATATGTAGTTCAATTGGACCAACTCAATTTGAAGGAATCCTAGGACATTCAGGGTTTCAATACAAAAGATTTATTTTCTACACATAAGTATTTAGTTGGGTATGCTTCAATTCAATAAGTCTATTTAATTTGAATACGAAGGGGGAGATAGCCAGAATTTCCTGAAGCATATGTTGAGAACACCCCAAAATGATATTAAGGAATTGGCTAGAAAAATGAGTGCTATAAGCAAAGGGGTAGAGAGACAACAAATAAAAACCCAAATTCACCTAATGTATCATATAAAAGTACCTCAAAAAATACCAAACCTCTAACTAGTGTTCAAGAACAAGGAAGTTCATCCATTGGAAACTCAGATGATGGTGGAGACAAGGACCCTAATAACAAGACAATTGGAAAGCATCATATTGTTCATACATCCACAAAAAGTAAAATATAAATTCAAAAGGAGGGAAAAAAATTACCTGAAATTCAGGGGATTCCCAATGATATGGAAGTTGATGATGTGATAGAAGAGCTCAGCTAGGAAGAACGGAGAATGATTGAAACTAGGGTTATTGTTGAAGTTACACCATGCACTCTACCATAAAGTTTCAAAAAAAAATTAATTGAAAAGGTAAACCAAAAAAATAAAAAGGTTTCATAGAAGTGGAAATCAAAGATCAATTTTCATGGGGTTCCTCCCTCGAAAATCGTACAATTTCATGATGTAACTAGAGAAGCCTTGAAGGAATCAATTTATGATATATAAAAATAAAATTGGGTTTTAAAAGAAAGAATAAAGGAATTAGAAAAACTTTTTATTCCAAAACCTTTATTCGTCGATCCCATCACTGCAATACAGCCAATGTGTAGTGTTGAAGATGTTCTGGAAAGCAATTTCAAATTAAAAGGTTCATTGAGCTTACTAGTGGTTGTAAGAAAATACATTGTAGATAGTATTAAGAAAAGAATGGTTGTAATCCTTGGGATATGGGAATTAGCACAAAGCTCAGCTACTTTCTCAATGAGGGTTTTTCACTTCAAAGAGTATCTCCAAAAATATCTAGAAAACGATGAAGGATTCTTCACGGAAGTACTGGGAACATTCACAGTGAAGGTTTCAAATTTAAGAGAGCTACACAAAAGGGATCAAAACCTTCCCTCTAAGGTTCACATGAAACAAATCAATTGTTTTGGGATAAAGATAATTAAATGCTTAAGGGAATTGATGTTTGAGTGTGATATCATTAACATTAAAAGAGGTGATATATTCTTAAACCTTGTTGATTTGACTAAGGAATTAGTTGGCCCACATTTAATAATGGATACAATACTTTTATCAAGGAAGAAACTATAAGAAAAATTGGAATCCTTAAAAGTTGTCTGGGCCAGTAAATTTAGTGATTGAATTGAGTTCTTTGAAGAAGAAATATAAAGATGACTAGTCCAATATGTGAATAAGAATGAAGACAATGAGGACACACTCCATCAGTTAAGTAGTGATTTAATAGAACTTGAAAACAAGTTATTTGAAGCTAAGACTAAACATAAGATAATGGTTTCTCCAATGAGGGAGTACATAGAACAATGGTTAACGAAGGCCTTAGTTAAAATAATTGAAACAGGTTAGCAAGAAGTTGTTAATTCAGTTATGCCACCTTCAGCACAACAGAAGCCTACAAAAGACACCACAAAAATAAAATAATGGTTCAAAAATTACATCTTGGTTGTTTATTATTTGGGTTGGTTGTCATTGATGTCAACCCTTGAAGAAAGTTTGGTAGCGAATTCCAGTAGCACAAAGGTTTGGGTAATGGGCCCATGTTTGTTTGATGTATAACGGTATGAGCTTTAATATATTTGAAGGTAAGACTATTCTAGATGGATAGTACATGTCATGCCATTTATGGTGGTATGTGGAACGTCACATAACTCCTCACAGTTAGAGAGTTATGTCCATGTGAAGTTGGAGAACCCTCATGAGTCATCTAGAAGCCCCAAAAGGTCAAAGTAGTCAAAGTGGTTGCAAAGAAGAAATTATTTAAATAATAAAGTGAAGTGATGAGTGTACTATAAGTCAAAGTGGATACAAAATAAATTATTTAAATAATAAAGTTAATGGAGAAATTACTAACTGGACAAGTGGTTAGAAGTGGGTTAGCCCTAAAATAAGGAAAGTGGTTTAAAGGTAACCCCTTGAGGAAGCTACATAAAAGTATAAATAAGAGGAAAGGGTATCTCATTTAATTACAATTGAGAATATTAAATATCTACAAGTTAATGAGGTAACCAAAGGATATCTAAGGTGAATTTCAGAGGAAAGGTGAAGTAAAGAAGGCCGAAATTCAAGGGAGGATAAATTCTTTTGATGATGCTTTCTAAGGTATGTTATTTACAAGTCATCTCACCATTTTTGCAATAAATTTTTTTCTAGAATGACTTAGACTGCAAAATATAGAGACCGTTTAGAAAACATATCCAAGTAATTGTGATACAAATTTCATCTTGTGGGCCATTGTATTTTGGGAGTTACACTCTGTGGAAATTAGGGTATGTGGCTAGTCCTGAAACTAGTCTAAAACATGTGTTTCGAGTAAAAACGTCATAACGTATTCACAACAGATTCAAATTAAGTAAGACCAAATGTATTGGTTAGAGTACAATATGTGGTATGTTTTGTACCATTTTCAGATCTATACAGCAAATATTTCATGCGGGGAATTCTCTATAAGTTTGATCTCTAGAATAAACCAAAATTCAACAAGGTATGCCATTTTTTCTATAACTCCTTTTCTGAGAAGTTCCAAGTAGTGAAACCTGGAGGAATTGAAATACATTAAAGAACATTGTGTACCATTTTTAAGATCTTTATTCATTACAGGTACATAGTTATGATTATTGCAAGTTAGGGTTGTTGACTAATCCAAAATTAGTCATGTGAGACTAAAGTAAAGTTTGATGAAAATGTTAGTCTCTTATTGTTAAAGTTATGCAAGGTTTGCAGGTATGTGATCATATACACCAGGTATGTTACAGATTTACAAATCAGATTTGGATGATGAAATTGAGGAGGGCTTTTGGTTGAGGTACATGTTGGGTACATGGTTGAGACAAGTAGTTGATGAGTTGGTACATACATGAGGTGTATAGTTGATGATGTTGATACATCTTGATGAGTCATAGTTGATGAGTAGTTGACGCATGATTGGTACATACTTGGTACATGGTTGGAGGCACTTGTTAGTAGTATTGTTGACACATGGTTTATGGATGATGTAGCATACTTGTCTTGGTATATTATTAGAAGCACATATTGATCTTGGTGATGATTATGAGTTGTTGTGTTATACCTGGTTGATGCACATCTTGGTGATATTGTGCATATGGTTGAGAGTTTTATTGGTGATTGATCTTGGTGAGTAGATCTGATTTGGTTGATAAGATTGATGAGATGGGTTGTTGTGATAGGTTGTTTGGACAAGTTATTGTGACAGATTATTTGTGAAGGTTTGGTGCATGGTTGATGGAATTGTTTATGGTACAAGTTGAGGTACATATTGATGTATGGTACATGTTGGCACGGGTTATTGGTATAGGTTATTTGGTGCAGGTTGATTGCTATAGGTTTACAGCAATATATCTCGCAGTGATATACCATGGTTTATTGGTGCATGCTTACAGCGATATATCTCACAGTGATAGTGTGACAGTGGTTCCATCATTCTACTTATATTTTAGGGCGGTTGGACGGGGAAAGGATAGGTGGTTGTAGCCACCTTCTGGTTGTAGCCAGAGAACATAGGGGGTTGTAGCCTCCTTCTGGTTGTAGCCAGAGAATTGGGGAGTTGGAGCTTCCCTCAGGTTGTAGCTTGAGAAACTAGGGGTTTGGAACCTCCTTCCTGTTGCAGCTAGAAAACAAAGGAAGTTGGTGCTTCCAATGAATGTAATTCTTAAAGACGTATAAGAAAAATCATTATGTGGTTTTCTCTCGCTTTGGGTTTCCACATAAAAACATTGGTGTACTGTGTATGTGTATGATTGCTCATTTGTTCATTGTGTATTTACTCTGCAACTATTGGATGATAATTCTACATTGATATAATACTTAGATTTATGGTCAAAAAGGATTACATTGCTCTATTATTGATTCACCCCCCCTTCTCAGTGATCCAAAAATTGGTAGCAAAGTCGGTTCCTTCAGAAATCATTTTAACCACTAGAAGGAGATCATGGATTATTCTGAGAATGGAGTACCATTGTTTAATGGTCATAATGGGTTAAAGTATGAGATATGGAGCAGAAGCACGAAATTATTTTTACAGGCACAGGGGCATTATATTTGGCTATCAATCGTTACAGGATATGATAGTTCAAAAAGGGCAAAGACTGTAGCCAAGAAGGAATTGAAGAAGAATAACAAAATAACATTGGATTTCATCTAGGAAGGATTACCTAATCCAGTAAGAAAAAAGGTTGGTAAATGTTCATCAGCCAAAGAACCTTGGGATAAGTTACATGACATAAATTATTCACCCATCGCAAATTCAAAAAATGCCAAAGAGGATGCAGGTACATATCAAGAAGAAATATGTTCACCATGTCAAATAGATTCAGAAGATGAAGATTACATAATCAACAAAGGTATGTTGTTTTTCTTTAATTGTGAAAAACGCAGACATCTTGAAATAGAATGACGTGAAGGAAAGGAGACAGAAAAACTAATTGAAAAAGAAGAAAATTATGAAGCAGAATTGATTAGTGATTTAGATGAACTAAGAAAAGAAAGAGAAGAAAACAAGTCACTCAAGAAAGAATTGATGAAACAAAAGTAAAGTATTCACATTCTTGAAGAAGCCCAACAGGTCATCGAAAACTTAAGAACTTGGCTAGAAGAAGCCAGAAAAATCGAAGAAGATATTGAATATCAAAAGCAGTATTTGAAATCCAACATAGCAGCATAGAAGGAGGAAGCAGAAATGAGAGAGAATATATTGACAGACCATCTTAAGGAAAAAACTAATGATCTAAACCATCTTGACGCAGAGTTTGGTCAAGAAGAGAAAGGACTTGAAAAAGAAATAATCACATTAAAAATCCATCTTGAAGAAGTGAAAAGAACAGAAGAATTCATGAAGTCTCAGATAATGAAGAAAGAAGAAGAGGTTGAGAAGCTTGAAGAAGAAGTTGTCACATTGAGAAGTAAAATCATCAAGCTCGATAAGAACGTTGAAGAGACATAAACATCCACATCAGTTATAGAGAATGAAGAGAAGACCTCTAGGTTTCTAGAAAAGAAGAATGAAGAAAATAGAAAGAGTTATGCAGAAGTACTCAAAGGAAGGAATCATGGTCAACCAAAATCTAAGAAAACTATTGAAGATACATATTCAAGAAGACCATCCATGTTCAAGCCACAAAGAAGCTTCAATCAAGATCATGATCAGTCAAGGCAGAAATTCAGAAGGACTACACGACAAAAAAGATCATTCACTCCCGGGTATGCAAATTTCTTTTATGGTCATTGTTTTTGTTGTACTAATTTAGACATAAAGTTGCAAATTGCAGGGATTATAAAAGAAATATTCAAGAAGAAATTCCTATGTGGCCCCACGTAACATTGAATGTTAGAAATGTCATAACTATGGACACATAGCTAGTGATTGTAGAAGCACGATCGATACTTCCATGAAAGAGAACATTGATATCAGGTATAGGAAAGTATGGATAAGAAAACACAAAGAACAGGTGAACAAAGACCAGGTCCCAAAGATCACAAGATTGGCAATAAAACGAGATAAAGGAAATTCTACAGAGAAAAAGAAATATGTCAGATACAGAAAGGTTTGGAAAATAACTGAAAGAAAAGAAGGACATGTAAATAAGGAACAGGTTCAAGAGATTGTACTTTCAATCATTGTAGTGAAATATGAATCCACAGATAGAAAGAAAGAAGTCAGAGCTCAGAGAAATGATTAATCTACCAATGAAGATGATAATGAATACACATAAGAGCGGGAATTGTTCTGAGCCATCCGTCTTAGAGACTCCCAGGTAATATGAATATTAGATAGGGGGAGTCTATGCAATAGCTATGATAGACCAAAGAACCATCCTTCGAGTAGCTTGCAAAGTTTGAGTAGACAGATCTAGATCAGTCAGTTAGCAGAAGTGCAATCAGTTGTAGTACTGAATACTTCATGATAGTATAGTGATAAATGGGTCAGCATTATGGACAATTGTGCAGTAGAGTCTTGGACAGTATGGACAGAGATGGATTTGTAAGAAAAATTAGTAGGTCTGGACAGATATATTATAGTGGACGAGAGCATGGATTCATAGATTAGTTCAGAGAGTGGTTCAGAGACAAAGGAACATTATCATAATGGATTATAATTACAAAGGAAACGGCTTGAACAATGCTAATGGATTCCAAATGGAAAGATTTATTTTTTTTGGACACATGCAGTGCATACAGCAATTCACATTCAAAACAAAGTAATGCTCAGAAACAACAATGAAAAAACTCTCTACGAGCTTTGGAAAGGAAGACCAACAAATGTGAAGCAATTCATAGTCTTTGGAAGAAAATGCTACATCAAAAGAGAAGATGGCAGAATGGGAAAGTTTGACTCTCGTGTGGACAAAGGAGTACTTGTTGGTTACTCAAGTACAAGGAAATCATACAAGTGTTACAATCTGAGATTGAACAAAGTTGTGGAAAGCATCAATGTAACAATTGATGAAACAAGTGGACGAGAATCAAAGGAAGAATAAAATGAATCAATGGAACAACTTTACGAAGAACAAGAAAAATATGAAGAAGAAGTAGAAGAGGAAGATGAAGAAGATCAGACATAATTAAAAGAGAAAGTTCAGCAAGTGCCTCCAAAGACACCTAGCAAATGAGTATAGAAGAATCATCCTTGAGTCAAATTATCAGAAACAAGGATGCAGGAGTTGAGACTAGAAGAAGAATCTGTTCACCAGAACAAATGCACCTAGCACTCTTATCTACGATTGAACCAAACAATTTTGAAGAGGCCGGCAAGGATGAATTCTGGAATAAGGCCATGGATGAAGAATTGCATCAAATAGAGAAGAATGACACTTGGGAATTGGTTCCAAGACCAAAGAATAAGAATGTGATTGGCACAAAGTGGGTTTTCATAAATAAATTCAATGAAGATGGACATGTTACAAGGAACAAAGCTAGATTGGTATGTAAAGGATATGCACAAGTTGAAGGAATCGACTTTGAGGAGACATTTTCCCCAGATGCTACAATGGAAGCAATTTGATTACTCTTAGCTTATGCATGCTCCAAGAATATTAAAGTGTATCAGATGTATGTGAAATCATCTTTTCTGAACGGGGAACTTGAAGAAGAAGTCTACATTGAACAACCAAAAGGATTTCAGTTGTCAAGGAACGCAGATTATGTGTGTAAATTGAATAAGGCCTTGTATGGTCTAAAACGGGCTCCTAGAGCATGTTACTCTAGACTGTATAAATATCTATAGCAGGCAGGGTTCAGAAAAGGAAGTGCAGACAACAACCGCTACATCAAGGTAACTCAAGATAGTATTTTATTAATTGAAGTTTATGTTGATGATATTATTTTTGGAAGCAATGATGACAGGTTAAGCTAGAAATTTGCAAAGGATATGCAGAATGAAATTGAAATGTCATTACTCAGAGAACTATCCTTCTTTATGGGTCTTCATATACATCAAAGCAACCAAGGAATTTATATTTCTCAAACTAAGTATATTATAGAAATGATAAAGAGGTTCGGAATGGAAGATTGCCAACCAGTTACCACTCGTATGCAAACCAATTGCAAGTTGAGAAAATATGATGATTCAAAGTATCCAGACCAGATGTAATGCAGGCAGTTGGACAAGTGGCATGATTTCAATAAGAACCTAAAGGAATCAAATGTCTTAGCAGTGAAGAGGATTTTCAGATATCTCAAAGGAACAGAGAGTTTGGATTACGGCATCCAAAAGGAAAAGATATATCACTTATTGGCTACACATATGAAGACTGGGTAGGTTGCATTAATGATTGATGAAGCACCAGTGGATCAGGGTTCTAATTGGGTGAGTTTTTAGTATCATGATTGAGCAAGAAACAATCATCGGTATCCTTATCTATAGTTGAAGAAGAGTATATTGCAGTAGCAGGATGTTGTACACAGGTTCTATGGATGAAACAAACTTTGACAGATATGTAGGTTGAGTATGATGATCCCATTCCAATATATTGTGATAATACAAGTGCCATCAATATCTCAAAGAACCCGGTGGTGCACTCCAAGATGAAGCACATTCCAATCAAGTATCACCTTCTATAGGAATAGGTTGCAGAGAAGAAAATCAGAGTTGAATATGTGGGCACAAAAGAACAAGTGCCAGACATCTTTACAAAACCGTTTCCATGGGAAGCCTTTGAGTATCTTCGTCAGAGACTCGGAGTAATTTCTACTCCAAAATGAATGCTTTTGAATGCTTATCTTATATGTCTTAGATTTACACGAGGAAGCACCATAAAGAGGACAATTCAGGTTGGGAGATAAATTTCATGAAGAGTTCAGTCAAGAGGAGTATCCCCAAGGATAGTTCAGTTAGGGGGAGCAGCCTCGGATGGAAAGATACATTTTCCATTGATGACAAAGGGGGAGAGATTTATCAGATGCAAGGGTAAATGCTTGGAGAAAGAGCACAGAGGCATGGTTCCAGGGGGAGTGATGGTCACAGGAGGAGCATGAGTGATATGACTTCATTATTGCATCAGAGTGTTTCCATCAATGCCAAAGGGGTATATTTTTCATTATTTGGGTTGGTTGTCATTGATGTCAACCCTTGAAGAAAGTCTGGTAGTGAATTCTGGTAGCACAAAGGTTTGGGTAATGGACCCAAGTTTGTTTGATGTATAATGGTATGAGTTTTAATATATGTGAAGGTAAGACTATTCTATATGGATATTACATGTCATTCCATTTCCGGTGGTATGTGAAACATCACATAAATCCTCACAGTTAGAGAGTTATGTCCATGTGAAGTTGGAGAACCCTCATGAGTCATCTAGAAGCCCCAAAAGGTCAAAGTAGTCAAAGTGGTTGCAAAGAAGAAATTATTTAAATAATAAAGTGAAGTGATGAGTGTACTATAAGTCAAAGTGGATACAAAGGAAATTATTTAAATAATAAATTTAATGGATAAATTACTAACTGGACAAGTGGTTAGAAGTGGGTTAGCCCTAAAATAAGGAAAGTGATTTAAAGGTAACCCCTTGAGGAAGCTACATAAAAGTATAAATAAGAGGCAAGGGTCTCTCATTTAATTAAACTTGAGAATATTGAATATATACAAGTGACTAAGGTAACCAAAGGATATCTAAGGTGAATTTCAAAGGGAAGGTGAAGTAAAGAAGCTCGAAATTCAAGGGAGGATAAATTCTTTTGATGGTGTTTTCTAAGGTATGTTATTTACAGGTCATCTCACCATTTTCACAATAATTTTTTTTCTAAAGTGATTCAGACTGTGAAATATGGAGGCCATTTAGAAAACATATCCAAGTAACTGTGATACAAATTTCAACTTGTGGGTCATTGTATTTTGGGAGCTACACTCTGTGGAAAATAGGGTTTGTGGCTAGTCCTGAAACTAGTCTAAAACATGTGTTTCGGGTAAAAACATCATAACTTATACATAACAGATCCAAATTAAGCAAGACAAAATGTATTGGTTAGAGTACATTATGTAGTATGTTGTGTACCATTTTCATATCTATACAACAAATATTTCGTGCGGGGAATTCTCTACAAGTTCGATCTCTAGAATAAGCCAGAATTCAACAAGGTATGTCATTTTTTCTATAACTCCTTTTCTGAGAGGTTCCAAGTAGTGAAACCTGGAGGAATTGCATAAAATACACTAAAGAACATTGTGTACCACTTTCATATCTTTATTCATTACAGGTATATAGATATTATTATTGCAAGTTAGGGTTGTTGACTAATCCAAAATTAGTCATGTGAGACTAAAGTAAAGTTTGATGAAAATGCTAGTCTCTTGTTGTTAAAGTTAAGGAAGGTTTGTAGGTATGTGATCATATACACGAGGTCTATTACAGAGTTACAAATCAGATTTGGATGATGAAACTGATGAGGGCTTTTGGTTGAGATACATGTTGGGTACATGGTTGAGACAAGTAGTTGATGAGTTGGCACATACATGAGGTGTATAGTTGATGATGTTGATACATCTTGATGAGTCATAGTTGATGATTATTTGATGCATGATTGTACATACTTGGTACATGGTTGGAGGCACTTGTTAGTAGTATTGTTGACACATGGTTTATGGATGATGTAGCATATTTGTCTTGGTATCCTATTAGAAGCACATATTGATCTTGGTGATGATTATGAGTTGTTGTGTTATGCTTGGTCGATGCACATCTTGGTGATATTGTGCATATGGTTGAGAGTTTTCTTGGTGATTGATATTGGTGAGTATATCTGATTTGGTTGATAAGCTTGATGAGATAGGTTGTTGTGATAGGTTGTTTGGACATGTTATTGTGAAAGATTATTTATGCAGGTTTGGTGCATGGTTGATGCACTTTTTTATGGTACAATTTTATGTATGGTACATGTTGGCACAAGTTATTTGTACAATTTGTTACAGGTTGTTTGGTACAGGTTGATTGGTACAAGTTTATAGCAGTATATCTCACAGTGATAGTGTGGCAGTGGTTCCATAATTCTACTTATATTTCAGAGCGGTTGGATGGGGCAAGGATGGGTAGTTGTAGACACCTTCTGGTTGTAGCCAGAGAACATAGGGGGTTGTAGCCTCCTTCTGGTTGTAGCCAAAGAATTGGGGAGTTGTAGCCTGAGAAAATAGGGGGTTGGAGCCTCCTTCCAATTGCAGCTGGAAAACAAAGGAAGTTGGTGTTTCCAATGAATGTAATTCTTAAAGACATATAAGAAAAAGAATTTTGTGGTTTTCTCCCACTTTGGGTTTCCATGTAAAAACACTAATGTACTGTGTATGTGTATGATTTCTCATTTGTTCATTGTTTATTTACTCTGCAACTATTGGATGATAATTCTACATTGATATAACACTTGCATTTTATGGTTAAAAAGGATTATATCGCTCTATTATTGATTCACCCCCCCTCTCAGTAATCCAACAGTAGTAAGTCTAGTAGTCACCTTGTTCTTGTTATCACTACTTTTTCTTCCTCGATCGATAGTCATTCTACCTTTTCTATTTCCAGAATCTGTGAAAACCAAATGTTGACCCCTGACTGATTTATTTTTTCTTCCAAGTCTCTCTTTTATTTCATGGTCCATGGGAACCCCATACCAGTCCTCTTTGAAAGCAAAATGCAATTTACTTTTATTTTAACTCTTAGACATTATTGTTTATTTTTACAAAGACATTTATTATTTTTAGAGGTTCCCAAAGAACTATTCAGGACATAACATTATTGATTTCTAAGACTTTAAGTTCTAAGCATGAGATTTAAAATGTGTATCTATCAAAATATTTATTGCATTTAAATGGAATGATCATTTAAAGTTGTTTGCCATATGTGGTCCATATTTCCCTTCCCTATATTAAATAAGGTGTCTTACTTCGATGAATGCTATGATAGAAATGTCGTCCTATGATATTGTATACTCGTTTGGTCTATAATATTGTATTATAGTGTGAATGTTTACTTTATGTGAGATGCATAGTCCTATCTAAGGTGATCTTTGCATGTGAATATATGTTTAAAGAATAAGTATGTTCCTCTCTCAGGCAATGTTTATGTTCTTGCATATAGTCTCAAAATAGAGGAGTATCAGCTCTTTAAAAACACAAAGGGATTTATCCTCATGATGTTATCTTAAAGACTGTAAGACAGTCTCTTAGATCTGCATTTTTGGTGACCATACTGGGGATCTAAACAAAAGGCTGGTTTTGCAGACCAAAAATTTGGATGACTCTACCAGAACCCAACCAACCCCAAATACAAGTTGGACTTAGATATCAAAGAAGTATCTTGCACTAGCTATATGACTTAACAATCAAAATAGGGAGGAGTCATGAAGAAATCGAAAGAACGTGAGAAGATATTACTTGAGAAGAAGAAAAAGTAATAGCTTTGAGACAAATAAGACAACAGTAAATTTTTAAAAGTTGAAATCATACAGAGGTCCATTAAGAAGAAGTAAAATTAAGAAACTTGAGATTCACCAAGAAACCCAATGTTCAAAATCTGAAACCAGTGATATAATAATAATGGGTGACTGAGAAGAACAAAGAAATGAAATTCCCAATGAAGAAAGAGAAAGAAATGGAAGACAAAGAAACCCAATAAGGCTCGATCTAGCCCACTCAATTTACGGGGAGAGCAACATTTTTTATCGACTCTGCCTCAAGGAATTTTACCTGTCTTTTCAGGTGATGGGATTATGCATACTAAAAAGAATATGGATCAATCCCTTAATATTTGTGATATTCATTTGATTAAACATGATGATGTAATGGTCGAAGTCTTTTTGCAAACTTTGATAATCCCAACATATGAATGGTATCTTTCCCTCCCAGTTCAATCAATTGGTTCATTCGATGATATAGAGGATATTTTCATGACTAGATATGCACAACCTATTGAAAAACATACTTTACTTACTAAATTCACCCAAATCCATATTTAAAAGGGTGAAAGGATCAAAGATTTTAACTTGTGATTTTTCAAGACATTAAATCAAATCACAAGTGGGCAATGCACAACTGACCATGTGGTATTCGGATGTTACAAGAATGACATGCCATCAAATGTGAACTATGAAATAAGAGCTGCACAAATAAATACATTAAATGAAGCAATCCAAAAAGAAACATAAATGGAATAATACATGCTAGAAACCATTCTTAATCATGATATTATTCTTGGAAAAGTGCAAAGACAAATGACAAGCCTTTCATTATCACCTCGGGGACCATCCACCTCCAGAAGTACTAAGGGTCAAGCAATTGGAGGACGAATTCTTCAAGGCCTGCTCCCTAATGTGAGAAATAATCCTAAAGCTTCTCAAGAAACTTGACAAAAGATAGAAATTGCTCAAATGAGTAGGACTATTCAACAAATGTAGAACAAGATAACTCGACTCAAAACAAGTGAGAATCTCATTATTTCATGTCAAAATATGAGATCTACATTACCTGATCAAAGAGGGAGAAATGATAGAGAGAAAATAATTGAATATCATAGACCAAGAGCACACAAAGTTCAAAATCCAAATGTTGTCTTGTAAGAAGAAATTATAGAAGAAGAAAATTTTGTGCAAAACAATGAGCCTTTTGATCAAGAAACAGTCAATGATCAAGATGAAGTCTTGGAATTAGTCCAAATAGAAGAGAGTTCATCATCTTTTCATATTTTTTATGAACAAGAAGACTATGAATATTCACAAGTGTAAGTTTTAAACCTGTGAAATAAATTAATGCATACAAATTCTAAAGAAAAACATAAAGTAATCAATGGTTCATACACAGTACACATAGATTTACACTGGAAACCCTTAACCGAGAGAAAACCATCCTTCCTTGGTTCCACACCTCTCAACTCTTCATTGTATTAATTACACCATTCACAGTACAATATATACAATATGTTAGGCATCCCGCAACTACCAAAACTCTAATCCTTTAATCTGGGATTAATTTAGAAAACTGCTAAAAATAGAAAAAGTACTAAAAATAGCAAAAACGCTAAAAATAAGATGCAATTGTCAAACCTGACGCGCCCCCACACACACATGAAAATAATATAACATCTACCCAACATTCTCTCACTTGTTGTTTTCTTTGCATATAGGGAGTCACATGATTATATAATCAACAATCCAGGGAAGCAATGCCCATTGTTTCTCTACACCAAAAGAACTTCTCGGTGCTCATAGACTTTGTCATTGAATCTGCAACATTATTCAAAGTGTCAAACTTCTCTAGCAACACCTTCTTGTCTTCAACCATGTCTCTCACAAAATTATATTGAACATCAATATGCTTTGTCTTTGAATGATAAGATGGGCTCTTTGTTAGGAAGTTTGCACTAACATTATTTCTTGTTGTACCAACCTAATACCTAAACATGATCTTTGTAACCATATTGGTTCATTGCTTGCATGAGTGGATGCCATGTATTTAGCTTCTGTAGTTGAGAGTGCCACGACAACCTGTCTTTTTCTCATCCAATTGATTGCTCCTCCAAATAGGTTAAACTCATAAAAACTTGTAGATATTGTGTGATCCAGATCTCCATCCCAATCTCTGTCAAAAAACCCATGTATTTCCAACACTATGTCGAATCTTGGTATTCCTTGGTAGCACAATTCATAACTAGAAGTTCCACGCAAATACCTGAAAACCCTTTTTACTACTTTCAAATGCTCCTTCCCTAGTTTTGACATGTACCTTCTCAACACTCCTACTGCATGTGCAATGTCCGGTCTAGTATAGACCATTGCATACATCAAACTGCCAACTACACTAGCATATGGAACATGGTACATGTCATCTTCCTCATTATGTATCTTGGGACACTGATCTGTAGATAAATTTACACCTACAGGAACAGGAACCTTGATTGGATTACTTTCCTGCATATTAAACCTCTATAATATCGTCTCAACATGTTTTCTCTAATTCAACCAGAATTTCCTATTTGCACTATCTCTTTTAATATCCATTCCCAAAATGAAGTTAGCAGCCCCAAGATCCTTCATGTCAAATTTGGAGGATTGTTGTGACTTCACCTCCTTGATTACATCCATGTTGTTTCCTTCCAGCAACATGTCATCGATATATATCACTACATAAATGAAGTGATTACCAACCTACTTGGAATACACACAGTGATAATCCCTACTTCTCACAAATCCCAGTCCAAGGATATATGTGTCAAACTTTTGGTACCACATTCTAGGTGATTGCTTCAGACCATATAGTGACTTCTTTAGTTTACATATCATCTCTTTCTGTCCCTTCACTACAAAGCCTTATAGCTACTTCGTGTAGATTTCTTCTTCTAATCCCCATGTAGGAATGTTGTCTTCACATCCATCTATTCTAATTGAAAATAAAAATTAACAACAACAGATAAAATAAATCTAATAGAAGTTAACTTGGTAACAGGAGAAAAAATTTCACCAAAGTCAATTCCATCTACTTGGGAATAACCTTTTTCTACTAACTGAGCTTTGTATTTCTCCACTTTTCCTTCTGCATTCAACTTCTTCTTAAGCACCCATTTGTTTCCAATGGCCTTTATTCTAGTTAGCAACTCAACTAGATCCCATGCCTAATTCGTATCCAAGGCATCCATATCTTCAACCATGGCCTTCTTCCAAATTTTACTATCCTATGAATATATTTCTTCTCTGATAGTTCTGGGATCATCATCAGTTATAGATAAATCAAAAGTAGCTCAAAAATCAGGTGGATTATACTTTTATGGTTTCCTTCTTTCCCTCATTGATCTCCTCAATACTAGAGTATGAGGTTCGTCTTCTTCTTATTCATCTTCTTTCATTGGTTCAGATTTTGCTTCATCCAACTCAAACTCTATTTTCTCAGGTTCTTCTTGTCTAGTTAGGAATTCATGTTTGGGAACATCTTTAACCTCTCTAACAAAAACATACAGACTATAAACAGTCTTCTTAGTTTCTGGGTTCCAAAGCTTATAAATTTTCATACCATCTTTATCACCAATAAAGATACACTTTTCAGCTTTATTATCTAGCTTACTCATATTTTCCTTTGGAACATGTACATAAGCATCAAAACCAAACACTCTAAGATGTTCAAGAGAGGGTTTCTTACCAGTCCATACCTCATGTTGATTTTTTCCACCAACGCTGACAAGGGAAATCTATTTACCATGTAACATGTGGTACCCATTGCCTCTTCCCATAATTTTTGTCCTAACTCGGCACCACTAAGCATGCTCCTTGATTTTTCCATCTACGTCATGTTCATCCTTTCTGAAACCCCATTTTGTTGATGTGTGTATGGAGTAGTCTTCTACCTTTCTATACCGCACTTCTAACAGAACTCTTCGAATTCATTCCATGTATTTCTCCACCATTATATGTCCTCAACACCTTTATTTTCTTCTCTATCTGATTTTCTACCAGAGCCTTAAACTCTTTAAATTTATCAAATACCTCATATTTCTTCCTAAGAAAATAAATCCATGTATTCCTTGAAAAATCATCTATGAATGAAACATAATACATAGATTTACCTAGTGATGGAACATGCACAGGTCCAAACACATCACTGTGTATCAACTCTAAAATCCCTTTTTCTCTTGTAGCACCAGATAGGAATCTTACTTGATTTTGTTTACCATATATGCAATGTTCACAGAAATCAAATCCAGGGTGCAATTATACACACCTTCAACCATACCTTTACCATGTAGTGTTGGAAGACCCTTTTCTCCAATATATCCCAGTCTTTGATGCCATAGCATGGTATTATTTCTAGGGACATTATGGATCTTGTCTTCTTTATTTATCTGCTCAGGGACAACAGAACTATTACACCCCACTAGTGTTATAACCCTAAATTGCACCATACATGCTTACCTAGCATCAGGCCATCTCAGATCCCTTGTTTTCCAAATCATTGTTGAACAACTCTTTAAAAAACCTATTTTATAAGGGCCCACACGCCCTACTCCATTACTGCACACGGGTACACGCTAGCTGACCTAAAACAGCCCGCGTCAACCGACAAAAGCACGAAAAAAGGAAAGTTGTCAACGGAACACACAGCTTTGGGTGAGTTAACTGAAACTCCCGGCCATGCATGGCCAAGGGTTCATTCAAATACCTAGCTCCATATAGCCTATAAAAGAAGGGGTAGGGGTCCCATTTGGACGAGGAAAAAGATAGCAAAGAAACTCTGCCCAATTTCATATTCCCATTGTCCCAACCCTTTAGCCATCCTTGTGCAAGAAGAGATACAAAGCAAAGAAGTTGGAGGATATTTGAAGAGGAGCCTAGGATCAGGATTCGCGGAGCAATGGCCGGTCTCGAAATTTGTAAGTTGATTCATTTAAAGTAATAAAGAAATGCTTTTCCCATCCCACTTTATGAGTTCTTCATAATACAGTAAATATATGTTTGAATCTCTAACCCATTAGTCTATAGGTAAAATGCATGTGTAGTTTGTTGCTTGTTTTGCATACAGGTCAGCTTTGAAAGGAGGACTACTAACAAGTGATCAAGCAGGAGGAAGGATCGACATCAAACATCTGGAACAAGGTATGTTGGTCTAAACCATGTATTTGCTGAAAAGGAATGGGGTTTAAGTCTGGGGATGAAAGTAGAAAGTATATTTCTTTTGGTCATATCTGCATGCATAAGATAACCCTATTTGCTAGTCCGTAAGGGGATTTCCCTCACAACAACTAGTATAAGTGCTTCCCAACAACTTGAACAAATTTCCACATCAAACTCTTGTAACACCCTTGTTTCCCCCAGCTTGAAATTAAGTATTAATTATGATTACCATGCTATGGAATGTGAACAATGTAAATGTATTATTGTTTAGATTGTCAATGACTGATTGTGGGGGTGAAGCCTTGAAGTATTGTCCATGATATCACTAGAGGAAAAAGAGTGAGGAAACTGTGGAGAGCGTTCATTATGTCAAAATTACCCAAATTCTCCTTGTTGAAATAATAAGCGCCATCCTGATCCCAAGGAGAAATCAGTTAATAAGAAAAGGATTGGTGGTTGAACAATAAACTACCCCAATGAATGGAAGCATGGAGGGTCTAGTTGGGGAGACATAAAACTTTCAACTCGAAGTACCATAGAGAGCATCTTTCCTCTAGGCCCAAAATGACCCGGGTTTCCTTCTGACAGAAGAAAGAGGACAAGTCCAGAACCTTCTTGGCGAGGAAAAAGGCATGCAAGAACACACGCGAGGGAAGACAAGCAAAGAGACCAAGCCCACAAGGGGCATGCAACCGAGGATATGTAGAGAGAAAGAGGAAGAGTGTGTGATGATTTCCATCTAAGAAGAAAAAATGGAAGATTCATAAGGTATTCTAGTTATTGGAGAGAACAAGAGAAAATATATCTGAGAATTTGCAGAAAACATGACCTACGCAAAAGATCGCGAGCTTGATGCTGATGGACCATCTGATAAACCTCGCAGAGGTTGTGACAGAGAGAGAGTCTCTGAGGAATTGCAAGAGTTGTTATGACAGAGAGAGATTCTTTGGGAAACTAAAAAAAATCCTTAGTAATATCATGGCTTGGTATAGGGGTGGCTAGAGCGCTAAGAATGAATTCCTTTGAGCCTATGATTGGGTGGAAAGGAGAACACCCATAGTCAGTTGGTTGGTGATCGACTATAATAGATAAGTATAATCATTTATCCTGTGCACTTGGATTGAAATGCATGATTTGAATGTCTGTAATTGTGATTAATTATGCTTCGTGTGAAATTAATGGTTAGAAAAGGGGGTGTTTAGCACCAAACGTTGAATTCCCGTAACCATGTATGTTAAAACGAGGACAAAGTTCTATCAGTGGATTTAATGATGGATGGATTTCCACCATAGATGCAGGAGCGCTAGGAAGCTTCGGGACTTCGGGGATACTTGGGATGGTATGAATGAGGCGAACCCATGTGGTTACTGCTGGGTATGTGTTATATTCTTTGC
>JZKD02S1770061.1:674276-710174 GCA_000966675.3 Picea glauca | reverse complement strand
TATATATATATATATATATATATATATATATATATGAGTGGATTACATTCTAAAACAAAATATATGAGTGGAAGACTAACAAATAAGTGTTGACCATTCTAGTAACTGAATGGTAATGTGCAGAATGCACAGGTTCATGATTCATTGTGAACAAAAGGTTTGTTAATTTACCAAGAAGGTTGAGGTGAACCTAACTAAGACTGCTCGAGGAAAAGAGCATGGAGATCACAATACGAAGGAGATTGCATAAGCAAATAAGGAGAAAAGGAGGAACCCTTTTCTCACCCTAAAAACTATGAATTGTTTACAGGGTTGTAAGCCTTAGAAGAGAAATTGTGGAAACAAGTACAGCTAGAAAAGGGAAAATAAACCAATGAGTAAGTTTGAATGAATAGGCTTGGTTAAGTCGTGATAAGTAAAGGAAGTGAGGCCTTGGGAAAATAACTCAGTTGGACTGAAAGTCCAGGACTATGTGGAAGGAGTGGACGAGGGAAGAGTTTTTTGACCCCTTACTTGTTGTTTATTGTATTTGTCTGGTACGAGAAATTGATTAACTATTGCAGGTAAGTGATTTGGAGTAAGTATGTTGATGGTTGTATGATCATGGAATACAAAAAAACAGTTTTGGGACCACACTAGCTAACACATTAAGGAGTAATGTGGTAGAGTGCATAGAGATATGTTGGGGAATATCTGAAAATGTTTTATTGATTTGAATGCTATGATACAAGAATTTTTGTTTTACATGACGACTAATATATTTGTGATGTATGTCATGTGTAGAAAGAAAATTGGAGTTGTTGAGAAAGACAGATGCCAATGATGGACAACCTCAAGCAGAGGACAACTATGAAAAGGTTGTTGTTAAAAGATTGTTGAAGGGACTTTAAAAATCCCCATAAAGAACCTCTGATGAGGTAATATCAGAGAGAGTGTTAGAAACCAAAGAAGGTATAAAAGTGCTCATACCTATGTGGCGTAAGGTATTAAGGAATTTGGTTAGAATCCCTTCTGAAAAGATTTCATTATCTTAAAAGTATGCAAATAATTTTTGAGTGGCTATTGTATGCCATTGCTTCCCAATTGGGGTAAGATTCAGAAAAGAAGAATATGATCAATAAAGAGAGGAAGTATATGCCAGTTAGGGATGATTTATAATCCTTGCAAGAAAATGCATGAGTAAGGAGCACCATGGGTACAATGACCAATCTAGGGAGATCGGGAATAAAGGTGCTCATAGTTAGCACATTGCATGGAATGCATTGAGGAACTGCATGTTTGCATAAGAGGGAAGACAATGGATTTTCCATTGAGGAAGGAGGACCTTCCAATACTCCACTTGAATTGTGTATTTGTTAAAGAAAACAAAATTTGGGTGGCCATGAGTGTTGGCACCCTGGTTACTAATGAAGGAAGAACGCTCAGGTGCTTTCAGGAATAACTTTTAGTTTCATATGTGTTTATTTGGGATCACGATCAGCCTGTAGTAGGAAGCGCAATCCTGTTGCAATAATGAAAGAGAATGAATAATCCATATGGTGAAGAGTTTGGTTAAGCTCCAACACACCATGGCAAAGTGCTTATCGTAAAGTG
Source organism: Picea glauca (assembly GCA_000966675.3). Lineage (NCBI taxonomy): Eukaryota > Viridiplantae > Streptophyta > Pinopsida > Pinales > Pinaceae > Picea > Picea glauca. The sequence continues at coordinate 708,581 of JZKD02S1770061.1, read as the reverse complement.
TGGCAAACTTGAAATCAATGCAAGGGTGCATTGAGTATGAATGTGGCCATGAATATTGGCACATTGATTAAAGTCATTTGATATTTGAATTACATTTGGAAAATTTAGTATGTTGAAAGGATGCATACATACATAATGATATTTCATTTTGATTTGCACCCTTGAATAGATGAAAATGACTTGGATTGTTAGTATGAATAGTTTTGAAAATATAATGTGAAGGAAAACTAACAATTTGTTTGGCTAAGGAATGTTGAAATTGCAGAAAGAAAAGGGTCTTGGATATGGCAGTGTTGTAATCCCATAAGGAAGACCAATCACCTGCTAAGAAAAATTGTTATGGGAAGGGAAGTCCCATACTTGGGAATCTGGTTCCTGTGCGGAACAGATCTGAAATTAAATGTGGAATTTGGAAATTTGTGGGTCATAGATTTGCAAGAAAATTTTGAATTTGAAATTGATGATAATATCTCATGATTTTTGTATACCTGTGATACATGTGAGATGAAAAAGATTTGTCTAGGAAAGATAGGTGAAGGTTTTCAATCTAAAAAGCATGAAAAAGGCTATTGTTGAGACAAGACAACCATGTGGTAAGCCATGATTGCCCTAGAATATGTTGTGGTGTGGCAACACAAGACAAAGGGATAACTCGGCAGAGAAAGTTTGATGGACACCTCAAATATAAGGCTCAATGAAGTCTCTATAATTCTTCTTGTGTGAGAAATCCTTGGCAAGGCAAGATGGATCACCTGAGGGACTATATAGCAGAGAAAGGGATGATTGAGCCTGGGCCTAGAGGGTGAGTGACCGCAAGGAAGAAGGGACTTTGATAATTATCATACACTATTAATTGGGATCATGCACACAATGGGTATGTCTAGGAAAAATAGTGAGCCAAGATAACAAGGCATCCATGTGGATGTGAATCCATGAACTGCACAAATAATTATTGTGCTAGATTTTGAAATTTTCCTCTTGAATTTTGCACAACAACAAAATGTTTCTACATGAAATCGTGATTAACATGATTGTTGTCCAAGATTATTGAAGGCAGGCGACGAAGGCCAAGAGTCTGGAAAGGACTTGACCAAGAAAGAGGAACAATATTTATGAAGTATTTAAATGACAAAGGCATGACATGTGTTACTGAGAAAGAACATTGAGGACAATGTCCCTTTTTAAGGGGGAGGGGATTGTAACACCCTTGTTTCCCCCAACTTGAAATTAATTATTAATTATGATTACCATGCTACAGCATGTGAACAATGTAAATGTATTATTGTTTATATTTCCAATGACTGACTGTGCGGGTGAAGCCCCGAAGTACTAGCCATGATATCACTAGAGGAAAAAGAGTGAGGAAACTATGGAGAGGGTTCATTATGTCAAAATGACCCAAATTCTCCTTGCTGGAATAATAAGCCTCATCCTAATCCCAAGGAGAAATCAATTATCAAGGAAAGGACTGGCGGTTGAACAATCAACTACCCCAATGAATGGAAGAATGGAGGGTCTAGCTAGGGAGACAAAAAACTTTTATCCCGAAGTACCATAGAGGGCATTTTTCCTATAGGCCCAGACTGACCCAAGTTTCCTTCTGACAAAAGGAAGAGGATAGGTCCAGAACCTTCCTGGGGAAGAAAAAGGTGTGCAAGAACAAACATGAAGGTAGACAAGCAAGGATACCAATCCCACGGGGGGTGTGTGATCGAAGATATGCAGAGAGAAAGAGAAAGAGCGTGTGAGTCTCTCTAGCTAAGAAGAAGAACTGGAATCTTGATAATTTATTCTGGTTACTGGAGAGAACAAGAGAAAATATATCTGAGAATTTTCAGAAAACATGACCTGAGCATAAGATCGTGAGTTTGATGTTGAGGGAGCATCTAATAAACCTTGCAGAGGTTGTGATAGAGAGAGAGTCTATGATGAATTGCAAGAGTTGTTGTGATAGAGAGAGAGTCTCTGGAAAAAAGAAAAATTTCCCTAGTGATATCATGGCTTGGCACGGGGGTGGCCAGAGTGCTAAGAATGAATGCCTATGAGCCTATGGTTGAGTGGAAAGGCGAACACCGACGGTCTGTTGATCAGTGATCGGCTGTAATAGATAAGTATTTCTTTTACCCTGTGCACTTGGATTGAAATGCATGATTTGAATGTCTGTAATTGTGATTAATTATACTTCATGTGAAATTAATGATTATAATGCTTACTTCTCTTTTATAAGTCATTGCATTTGAATGGGTGTAAGGTGACAAGTTTGGCCTCTTGGCTGGTTCAAAAATACCTATCCCTGTTTTAGAACTTAAGTTCTGTAAATTAGAGGGTGCTCCCTTCAAACCAATTGTCCAAGAGACCAAGGGCTCATGCCCACGGCCTTAATCCAAATCTTGGCTAAGAGTTAAAGAGTGTATCCCCTGGAGCTTAACAAAGCTCCATAGGACCAGGTCCATGGAACCCTTCACTACACTCAAAAAGGAGCTAAGTTGTTCGGGACTCTGGGACTCCGGGAATTCGGAACTCTGGGGTGAATGAACACTACAACATCCAAATGCATTGAAGGTGACCTATCGAACCGATAACTTGACGGATGACCAGCGATTGGCGGTCAGTTACCCGTAATCATGGGATTCGTCCCCTTTCTAAAACCCAATCATCTTCTCGGTCGCAAAGTAAAGCAAGTTGTAGATCTGAGGGTATTCAGGATCTCCCTCAACTATTGGATCTAAACTATGGTCAGTCCAGCGTTGACCACTTCGAGAGAATAGAGGTGTTATAACACCAAAACCCTAAATGTCGAAGCTGGGAAGTAATGTGGGTCGTCTAATCATGGGGATGTGTGTATCATGTCGAGATAATGTGGGGTTCCACGTGTCAAGCAATGGTGGTTCCATGTGTTGTAGCTTTGTGGAAAATCAAATAGATGTCGATGACCTGAGGCATGTGCCACGTACCTTGCCAGCGTGTTTCGGGTTGAGAGGTGTCCCTCTAGGAGTGGCCTATTACTGAGATGAAGGGACCTTTTAGATAGAATTAATGTGATTCACGGATCTGGGGAGTCCATTCAGAACCCCTCCCAACCGTCAGATCAACCAGCGGAAGGATTTGCGTATAGCACTTCGGCAAATTCCTACTCTAGGAGAAAAGGAGTGTTAAGCAGGTAGAACCCTCAAATACTGGAGTTGTGAATTAACAAGAAACTTAGATTTGGGGATGCTTTGGGATCTTCCCTAGTCATTGGATCTACATTGTGTTCAGTCCGGCATTGACCACTCTGGGAGAAAGGGAATGGTAAGCGAGCGGAACCCCAAAATTTTAAACTCGTGAAGTGACAAGAGTCGTAGATATGATGACACTGCGGGACCATTCCTGGCAGTTGGATCTAGACCATGGTCAACCTGGTGATGACCACTCCAGGAGAAAAGAGGAAGTTACATAGCGGATTCCTCGAACATTGAAGTTGTGAAGTAACGAAGGCCATAGATCCATGGATCTATGTGGACACATCTCAATCATGGGATATAAGGGGCGTTGGAAAGTTGTCAGACTGGAGTGACATGGCACACTTTCATCACCCAGAGTGATCTGAACTCATGTTTGACGTGCCTTATGTCACATTGATTCATTCTTTTCACAGACCCTATGTGCCCATTAGAATGTGACATGTGTCACTCATTGATGAGGCCATGTGCCATCTCTTCCTTACCGCGTGGCATCCCTTCTGGCACATTTCGCTTGGCCTATTAGCGAGTGGAGTACTCGGGACCCACCTATCCTTACCTTTTCATTTAATACACCATCACGTGTAAGGGTGGACCCTTCGGGATTCTGTATCTTCAGGACTCCGGAGGTTTGTGGTGTAGTATCTTAGATAAGCCGAAAGGGCCGAAGCCCAGAGCCACATGGAAATATTTTGAGCTCCTTCGGGAGTTCAGGATTCCAGAACTCCGAAGGATATGTGCGTAGAAAGAAAAAGGGGCATTCAACACCGAAGCATTGAACGTCGAATTCCTGTAACCCTATATGTTAAAACAAGGACGAAGTTCCATCGGTGGATTTAACGGTGGAAGGATTTCCACCATAGATGAAGGAGCGCTAGGAAGCTACGGTACTTTGAGGAAACTTGGGATGGTATGAATGAGGCGGACCCACATGGGTTCCACGTGGCCCTTGACCAATAACTCCTGCAAAGCTTTGGAAGGGTGTAACTCCCAATCCACAACTCAGATTCAATAAGGGTAGCAGTTGTTAGACTTATCTTGATGAGTAGAAGAGACAAAGATCTCGGAAAGAGGATCCAAGATCTTTGAGTAGGAGAAAAAAAATTGATGCCCCATCCCTAAAAAGAGTACTTAGGGGTCGGGTGTGTTACAACTCCCCTCATCAACACCATTAATCCTCTGAACATCTTGCAAGTTCCCTTTCCCAATAAAGTATCCACGCTTGCATCATCCAACTTACTTACAGATATTAGGCTCATGGCTAGATCTAGGATGTGCAGAACTCCAGGGAGAGTTCTAATCCTTCCATATTTTAACAACATCTTAACCCTTCCATGTCCCATATTTTGGTTGTCGATTAATCTCCTAGGAAGAAATCACCACCATCATACTTTTCATATTCATTGAACCACTCCTTGTGAGGAGTCATATGAAATGACGCACCTGATTCAATCAACTGTACATCACGATATGCATATGTACATGTAGATGTTAGGTAAACATAACCCAATTTTTTGTGGAGGTTTTTGCCTCTATGGAAGAGGAATCATCAGATCCCTTTGCTTTATCAACTTTATTAGACCTGCAATATTTCTTATAATGCCCATCTTTACCACATTTCCAACATTTTCTAAAACATTTTCCTGGGGATTTATATCTATGTTTAGATTTAGATCCCCCCCCTGAAGACTTATTTGTATCCCTATCTTTGGGACGACCTCTTACAAATAAAGCATATGTGTTATGACTATCCATGCTTTTTTGCCTCATCTCTTTCGATAAAAAGGATGAAACCATGTCCTCATACTTCAATGCAGATTGAGTAGTACTACCAATTTCTACAACCAGATTATCCCAGGAGTCTAGAAAAGAACATAACAAAGTTATACACTTATCTTCTTTTGAAAGTGTAATATTAACATATCCAATTTGACTTAAAATGATATTGAAGGCATTTAGATGCTCTGGCATGAAATCTCGATCATCCATCCTAAGATGATACAACTTCTTTCGAAGAAATAACTTGTTTACTAGAAACTTTGACTGATACAAATTTCCCATCTTTTCCCATAGTTCATTGGCTGTAGATTCTCCCAACACATTCAATAACACCGAATCATCCAGGAAGAGTCGAATCGTACTCCTTTCTCTTCTATCTAGCTTCTCCCAATCTCTTTGTGACATACCAATAGATTGAGTACTAATAGCTTGTGTACTAGTAGTTTGTGTACTAGTAGTTTGTGTACCAGTAGGTTGTGTACCAGCATCCATAGCCATCCATTGTTCTTTGTCTACAAGAAGGTTCTCCATATTGAGCTTCCATAGCTCAAAGTTTTTACCGTTGACCTTCTCAATCTTGATTCTATATTTGCTCGTCATTCTCTTTCAACACACGAATCACCACTACAAATCTCCCATTGAACCTAGGTTTATCATAGACCCAAGATAAACTCGATCTATCAAGACCAATCCAAACCCTCAGCAACAAAGGTGTCCCCCTGAAGCCAAAAACGTGCTCTGATACCATATGTAAGTTTTAAACCTATGAAGTAAAGAAATGCATATAGTGTCTAAAGAAAAACATAAAGAAATCAATGGCTCATACACGTAGTACACATAGATTTATGTTGGAAACCCTTAACCGGGAGAAAACCAACCTTCCTTGGTGCCACACCTCTCAAGTCTTCATTATATTAATTTTTTCATTTGCAATACGATATATACAATATTTTAGGTATCCCATGGCTACCAAAACCCTAATCCCTTAATCTAGGATTAATTTAGAAAATCGCTAAAAATATTAAAAAAAAAAAACATAAAAAATGGCGTGCCCCCACACACACATCAAAAGAATATAACACTTACCCAACAACAAGACAATGTTTTTCAAACCATAACTCAAGCAAATAATTTCAATACAAGGGAAAAGCCAGAAAAACAAAAAACAAAAGGAAACATTCTAGAGCCAACAAAACAACAACCAATTGTTAATTAGATGAAGAATCTAGTGGAAATATATTATAATTTGGTTTATGAGTTAACTAAACCTTGGATTAATTTTTCAGTCATGGAATATTTAAGATGCCCCAACAAAGAGAGAATGTTTTAAAGATATTGGATGATATAAATTCAAGAATAGAAACAACTATGATGAACACAAGACAACAACAAAATATCACACTAGAAAGACTAAGAGGAAAGGTTCCACCATATTATATATCCTTAGAGAATCATGACTTTACATTGCATAATTGTCTTGTGGATAGTGGACCCACTAACAATATCATGACATTATCAGTAATGGAAGCTATTAGAATGTAATGTACAAAGTACTATGAAATTGGAGAAAGTATATATGTCATTGATTCTAGAAAATTTCCAACTTATGGAGAAATTAAAAAAAATTGCACATGGATAAGTGAAACACCCCACATTACAATAATATTTACTATCATAGTAGTTGATATGCCTCTAACGTATGGTGTTATCCTAGGAAGAGATTGGTTCCCATTAATTAGAGGATACATAATGAATGACGGGAGTTGAATGATGCTCTCAAACAAATATGGAACAATGATCAAAGTTCCTCGAGAACATAGAAAACCTGTATCGTTCAAGAAAAAGGAATCTGAAATGATGGAAAACTATGTAGATGTTGGAAGTGGAAATTATGTTGTGTTTAGCACAGAGCAATTAAATTCACCAATGCAAAATGAAGAAAGTCCTTTTCAAGGTTTCTGGAAAATTTCATTTCACGGTGCTTGCTCTAATTCTGGAATTGGAGTTGGTATTGTTTTCAAAAGTCCCCAATATCGAATTTACCGACATGCAATCAGATTAGAGTTATCTTTTACTATTAATAAAGCAGAGTATGAAATATTGATCCAAGGATTAACCTTATCCCTTCAAATGCAAGTAAAGGATCTGGTGGTGACTGGTGATTCAGAATTGGTTATCAATCACATCAAAATAAGATATAGAATCAAGAAAGAAATATTTAAACATTATGCAAGGATAGTGTGGGAATTCATAGACTCTTTTAATTATTTCAATATTTCTTTTGTTCCTAGAGAAAAGAACCAAAAAGATGATTCATTGGCGGTGGCAGCATCTCTTTTCAATATAGATGACTCTCAAAATCAAAATATTTTTCATGTCAAAGCAGTTTTTCGACCTCCAACACCTGATAATCAAGAGTATTGGCAAGTTTTTGAAAATGGCGAGCATATTGCAAGTTTTTTTACAAACCATGACTCAACATTATTTGGTGTTTAAAAAAAAAGCCAAAATAGTCAAAAGGAAATTCATCATCAAAGTGTTGTGGTCCTTCCAAAGAATTATGTCAGTCTTGAATCTGTTTTTACAAGGGTGATCAAACAAAGACCATGGACCCAATAGAGGAACCTTCTATTAGAAAGGTTCAAGAGACAAAAAAATCAACATAACTGCACGTAATTCCCCAAAATACATAAATCTTGGAATGAGTTGTACCACTAAAGAGATTGAACAATAGACTCTTCTTTTTAAAGTGTTTCAAGACATTTTTGCTTGGAGTTATGATGATTTAAAGGAATATGACAAATCTATCTTCCAGCATGTTATACCACTCAAAGAGGGATCAAAAAATTTTAAGCAAAATTGAAGAATAATAATCTCAAATTGAAGCCCTTGGTAAAAAAGGAGTTGGAAATTTTGAAAAAAGATGGTATAATTTTTCCAATCAGACACTCAGAATGGCTTTCAAATGTTGTGGTAGATAGAAAAAAGAATGGAGAGATTTGTATTTGTTTTGATTTCATAGATCTCAAGTGAGCAAGTATCAAAGATTACTACCCACTCCCAAACATGGAGATGTTATTGCAGCAGATCACTAGTTTTGCATGGATGTTTATGCTTGATGGATTTTCTGGATACAATCAAGTCCTTGTGGTTGAAGAAGACAGATCGAAGACTGCATTTATTACACCATGGGGAACATATGCTTATGTATGTATGCCATTAAGACTAAAGAATGAATGTGAAACTTTCCAAAAAGCAATGGGCCATACTTTTAAGGATCTACTTGGAAAATTTATGGCAGATTACCAAGATGATTTGATTGTTCATTCAAAACTAAGGGAAAGACATTTTAAAAATCTTAGAAAATTATTTGAACGATGTAGGATGTATGGCATATATTTGAATAAAAACAAGTGCTTATTTTTTTAAGGATCTAATTGGAAAATTTATGGCAGATTACCAGGATGATTTGATTGTTCATTCAAAACTAAGGGAAAGACATTTTAAAAATCATAGAAAAGTATTTAAACGATGTATGATGTATGGCATATATTTGAATAAAAAAAAAGTTCTTATTTTCTATATTAGAAGGAAAACTCCTAGGTCATATTTTGAGAAAAGGAGGATAATATATTGATCTGGAAAAGGTAAAGGAAATAAATGACCTAAATTCTCCTACATTTCAAAAAGGAGTATAATATTTATTTGGAAAGATAAATTTTGTACGAATATTTGTTCTAGATTACGTTACGATTGCTAAGCCAATGAATAAGTTACTAAAGAAGGATCAGACATTTTAATGGACATCATAAATTCAAAAGGATTTTATAGAAATCAAACATGCAATCACTTCTTCCCCTATTCTTATTAGTCTTGATTGCGATAAATATTTTATATTATATTCATTGCTTTAGAGGAAGTTATTTCCTCCATCCTCACCTAGAAGAATGAGAAAGGATAAGAACTCTCGATTTCTTTCACGAGAAAAACCTTGCACGATTATGAATTAAATTACTGTATGATTGAAAAGCAAGCTCTTTCCATGGTCAAGGCAATATCCCATTTCAGAACCTATATTTCATCATCTCACATCATTGCTTATGTGCCACACTTACTAGTCAATATATTGCTCAATCAATAACTCAGAGAAGGTAGAAGGGTGAATTGGCTAGCAAAGCTTCAAGAGTATGATTTAGAGATTAATCCTTTGAAAGTTGTCAAGGCGCAAGGGATATGAAAATTCATGACTGGAATTGAAGTTGTAAACGTTTATCCTCTCAATATTATTGACATCCTCATACAAAGTTTAAGTCTAGTAGCATCTGAATAGTATAAGGACATAATATTTTATCTAAGGTCTGATCAATTTCATCTTGGAATGTCTTCTAATGAAAGAAGAGCTTTGAAGATGAAAACTAATCAATGTGTATTAGTCTTAGGAGTTCTTTTTCGAAGAAACTTTGATGGAATTCTATTAGGATGTTTAGATCATTTAAAGTCCAAGGAAATACTTCAAGAATTTCATAATGGAGTTTGTGGTGGAAATTTTTCACCAATTGTGACTACTCATAGAATCATCCTAGCTGGTTATTATTGGACAACTATGTTCAAAGATGCTTATATGATGATTCGAAAATTTCTCCCATGCCAAAAACGTTCAAGGAATATGAAGAGAGCAGCAATGTCGCTATAATCTATAACAGTAGAAGAACCATTTGCACAATGGGGTCTGGATGTGATTGGCCCAATAAATCCAAAATCTAGTAAAGCACATGCTTATATCATCACTACAACTCACTATTTTAATAAGTGGAAAGAAGCAATTTCTTTAACAAATGTTGGTTCAGAACAATTGATCATTTTCCTAAAAGAAAACATTTTATCTAGATTTGGTGTCCCAGAAAAATTCATAGCAAACAATGGTTCAATTTTCATCTGGTCCAAGTTTACATATTTTTGTGGAGAATCCAGAATCATCATGGGACAATCATCCAACTATTACCCACAAGGAAATGGCTTGACTAAATCAACAAACAAAAAACTAATTCATATTATCAAGAAGAAAATTGCAGCAAATCATAAAAATTGGCATAAGACGTTGATAGATGCTCTTTGGGAAAGCCACCTCACTATAAAATCCAACACTAGGCATTCCCCTTATACTTTAGTATATAGAAAAGAGGTGAGGTTACCATGACATTTGGAATTGAATTCCTTATTCCTTGCCATAAACAATGAAGATACAAAAGAATTTTCACCTCTGCAGAAAAGATACCATGAACTTTTGCAACTCAAAGAACAAAGAATACAAGCAATAATGACCATAAGAAAGAGAAATGGTCAAAAGATATTTTGACAAGAGCACTACCACAAGATATTTTCAAAAAGACCAATTGGTTTTGTTGTGGAACAATGCAAAAGAAAAACCATCTTTTCATACAAAGTTTGAGGCTCTCTGGATTGGCCCATATCAGATTGAAGAGGTCATTGGTTTCAATTCTTATTTGTTGAAAGACATGAAAGGAACAATTCAAGAATTGCATGTGGATGGGAAATACCTTAAGAATTTATTTTTTTAATCCCCAACTCTTAACGTGTACATAGTCTTTGAAATCCATACTCCTTTGTATATTCTTAATCAAAGTGTTTCTTCTTTCCTTTTCCTTTTTCCTTTCTAAAACTTTTTATTTTGACTCCAATTCTCCCAGTAGATAAGGCTTTCTAGATTCTCAGTAACCCACAGGGGGTCACCATCCCACAGTTGGAGCCTAATGTTGATATACATTCTTCAATCAACATTAGTGTATAAAGGTCTATCTTTAATCTTCTTCGTTTCTTCTTGTGTCTCTTGTATATTCTATTCTTAGCCATTTTTCTTTAAAAAGTGCAGGTTGCAGAGCATGCTACCACAAAGTCCGCAGGTCCACAAACCTGTAAGATTATACTTAGTTATTTTTCCCTACTTGATGATCTTAACACTTAGTCATTTTTATTTGTTGTGTAAGTCCCATTGCAGGAGACCAACCTACCCCACACCCCGCAAATACCTGAGTCCCACAACCCACAAAATCGCATCACTCAAAAAGACCTTTCTTATTTTTGTATCATTCATAATGAACCTTTTACCTTTTTCATACTTAACCAACTTCTCGAATGTGGATGTGGGGTATCCCTTTGATTCAATTCTCCTTTTCCCTAGACCCACAATCTTGCATCTCACGTTTCTAAGTTCTCCAGAATGACTTACCTATTTCCGCAACCCACAAAATCAACCTTTTTTACTTAGCATATTTCATCAATATGGATGTGGGAGTCCCTTGTATCTCTCCATTTGTCCCCCATACCCTGCAATCCCGCATCCTGCATTTCCACATTCATCATAATACACTTTCTATCCCTCAATTTGCACCTCAATACTTAACCATTTTTCATACTCTTGGATACAATATCACCATTCCTAATGACATTTATTTCCCACCACCCCATCATCCGCCACTTGTGTGAATCTAATACTATTAGTAAGTGGCATGGTTTTCGTAAAAGCTTTGCAATAAATCCAAAATCAGACCGTCCAAACTGGTTGATCCAGATTTTATGAGCAGAAAAAAATGACTACAGATTATTAACAGGTGCTTAGCACAAAATAATAGAGATACGGTAAAATTGGTTTTCTATTCAATAAGGAAATAAGCTGAAACTGTAAAATGCAGCGGAAACAAGCTGGTTGGAATCGTGGCAGCTTATCTCTGAGAAGAGTTGTGACAGTTGCGCTCATTCGCAAGAAGATGATTACAATGAGGCTCTAAAGGCCTTTTTACAATAAACAGGAATGCCAAAAAACCTAGACATCCAAAAACCTAACCCTAGGAGATGAAGCGCCAAAAGTCATGTGGGCCCTCGTTTGGGTAAGTTAGTACATCAACTTCCTGGGGTCGTAACTTTTGCATACTATATTCGTTTTAGACGCATGATAGCCCGTTGGAAAGGTGTCGTCAAGGAGATTCATTTTGGGGGCTCAATCATGCCTTCAGCTATCATTGAGAAGCTCTATCTCGAAAAACCTTCATTTAGGCCCTCAAAATGGCCCCGAAAGTTAAAACTGCTAAAAATAGTAAATTGCCAAAATTGCCAGAAAATTGTTTTGAGCCAGTTGGAAAAGGTGGGTGGCCATCGATATCCACCTGGATCACTAGAAAATTTGAACTAAGAGCTACATCAGTTGATAATCAAGGCAATACATGGTAAAAATAAATAAATAAATAAACACCATGTTGTAAACGACTGTATTGACATGAGCACAACCTATTCATAAAAAAGTAAAATTTGTGTAAATACGTGTCAAATAAAAGGAAGGAATTGTATTGTGGTGACATTGTCAACACCCTCGGATGTGAAGACCACTAGTTTTAGTGGTCATAGGTATATAAATGGTACTTATCTCTCTCACTTGTAGAAAAGGAATTAAACAAAGTCTGGAGCTCAAGTATTGCATTGGCTAGGTGTGTACGGACGTAGTTGATTTTAAAGAGTTGGTCTTCTCGTGTCCCAATAATTTTGATACATAGAGAATAATCATCCAAATACAAGGAAAACTAGTGATTTCTTTGTCCCCTTTAGTGTTTAGAAGGATGTTGCGACTTCCTGATCCCACTTTGATATTTAACAATGTCGAGGAAGATGAGTTTCTTAAAGTACACAGTGGAGGAACAAAGCTTCTCGAAATTTTCCTCACAAGCCCGAGAAGCGACATCAATTCTACTCAGTTCGACGTAGGATCTTTAAATTACTCGCACAAAGAATTTTCTTGGATATTCGTCGAAATAATTGGACAAGATTCCATGCCCTTCGTGCCCAAATATATCGTGTATATTGTTCATGAAAATGCAATGATTGACTGGGCTTGCATCATCTCGAATGAGATTTCACTTCAATTGGGGAGCCTAAGAAAAACTAGGAAATTCTACATGACTTCACATTTAGTTTTTGTTATAGTTTATTGTCATATATTTGAGGATTTTCCTAGAGCGGGAAATGTTGACGTTAAGAAGAACCAACTTATTTCTTATACCCAGTGTAATGGAGGCAGAAGGCCCCATTTAATTTTTACGAAGTACAAAATGGTTTTCTATCTACTTTTAAGAATATGATTCATGGTCCTGCCACATCAAGTTTATCACTAGAAGCTACCTCCTTTCTATATAAGAAAGGATTTTTTGAAGCTTTATAAGAATTTAGTTTTGTTAGACTATATGGATTTTAGGGGAAACCCTTTTTATTACCATTTTATGTTTCTGACAGAATTTTCATCATAAAAGTGTGTAAACAATACAAATATTGGGCATACTTCTTCAATGAGAAAAGGAAGAAGCAATTTATCCCAATACCATGGAAATTTGGAGAGATATATGTGTTGGGTATGTGTTAGCATGGATAGAACTAGTGTCTATGTTGCACAAGGTGCGCAAGGGGGTAAGAGGGGGGGCTACTAGGATCCACCTTCGGGGGGTCAGAGGAGGGTGAAGTGCCCACTTTCCCGAGGGGTCATAGGGGGGATGAGCCCCCATGTCTAAGGGGGTTACAGGTGTTGGGTTGTTATATTATTTCAGTGAAAGTCGAGTCAAGGTAGATCGAGTGACGATCAAAGGTCGAGGTGGATCGACAGCAATTCGAAGGTCGAGAAGTCAATCGGGCAAAGTTGAAGTCGAAAATATCGATGACAAAGTCAACTGACAAGATGTCGAAGTGTGGGCGTGGGACGACCGACTAGAGATCAAATGAAGGTTGACTAGTAGTCGACGGGTAACATGACTTGGAAGTCGGTTGTAATAGAATCCCTGGATTTGTGGGATTTGTAGCCAATGATATGCACGGATCTATAACCATTTTTGGGTGCCAATATTTAGGGGTTTTCCTGTTGTAAAGCCTATAAAGAGGCATGTTGTAAGGCTAAAAAGGTTGTTGTTGTAAGGTAATGTTGTAATACACTTATGCATGTTAATGCATATGTAGGTATAGGTTGTTGGTCATGCATATGTAAGCCGATTTGGTTACAGGGTTGTTCTTTTCTGTGCAAGAGGGTATGATGTTGATTTTGTCTTAGGTGTGGACCAAGGTTAGGCATGTAACCTTTTATTCTGATTGAATAAGACAACAAGAGAGAAGAACGCTCAAAGGAATATTGGTTTATCCAGGTTAAGGGTTCCATGGTAAAATCTCGGTGTACTGTGTGATTGCTTGTTTTCATTTGCTTTCTTGATTAAATTATTCTTCTCTTCTGCTAGGATTAGTTTGGAAGTGTCATGCATTTCCTGACATGTGGTATCAGAGCTTAGGTTTTCCCTGACAAGTGAGTGTTCAAATTGGTTCTATGCTTTGGCAAGTATTTCAGATCTTGATTTTCCAATCTTGAATCTGAGGACTAACCCTAGGTACAGTAACAGTTGTAAGTCATAAATTATGTTAAATATCATGAAAAGAATGGAGCGCAGTTCCATAATAGAGATATAAATATTCAATGGATACTGGTCTGTCTAGGTACCCAGCCAATAGGCATGTCGATGGAAGAATGGGAGAAACTCGAAAGAAGAGCAAGAAGTATGATTCGACTTTGTCTTGCAGATTCGGTGTTGTTGAATGTCTCGGCTGAAGATTCAGCCAAGAAATTGTGGAACAAGTTGGGAAGCTTATACCAATCAAAATCTTTGTTAAATAAGTTGTTTCTCAGAAAGAAATTGTATCTTCTGAGGATGAGTGATGGAAGTTCGGTGATTGAGCATTTAAATGTGTTTAACACTGTGTTAAGACAGTTATTGTCTATGGATATAAAGATCATTGATGAGGAGAAGTGTATTAGCCTATTATGTTATTTTCCAAACTCATGTGATATCTTAGCCATGCCTATTAGGAGTAATACAACCACACTAGCTCTAGAGGAGGTGGTTGCTTCTCTGTTTTCAGAAGAAATGAGAAGGAAGAACATGGAAATATCGACCAAAGATGCTCTGATAGTGAGAGGTCGATTGTTAGATAGAGATAAAGGAAAAATATCTGGTAGAAATTTCAAGTCGAAGGGTAGATATAAATCCTCGATTCAATCGATGAAAAGATGTTGGAAATGCGGTAAATCTAGGTATTACAAAAAGTATTGTATGTTGAAGGCAACAGAAGTCATGCTAGATGCAATGATAAGAAGTCAACTGAGAGAAAGACGACCTCAGACAAGGGAGGTGATGTGTATCTGGCGTCAACCTGTACACATTCAGATCAAGATGTTTGGTTGATCGACTCAAGAGAATCCTATCATATGAAACCAAATAGAGAATGGTTATGTGAGTATAAACGATATGATGGGGGTGATGTGTTTTTAAGGGATGACTCGACAACCAAATTTTTTGGATGGGGAATATTTCAACTGAAACTACATGATGGGAGGAAAAGAACCCTTCCAGGTGTGCTACACATTCTGGGTTTGGAAAGAAACCTGATATCTATCAATAAGATGAGTAATGCAGGTGTGCATACACTGTTTCAGAAGGATTCGTGCAATATGGTCATAGGTGCTATGGTCTTAATGAGAGGAGTTCAAATCGGTACCCTATACAAGATGTTATGGAATGTCGACTTGATTGGATGTAACAACATCATTTCTTCTAAAATCGACTTGATTATGAATTGACTCGACTCGATGTTGACTCAACTCGACTCGACTCGAGCCAAGTTGGTTCAAACCGAATCGACAAGACATGTTGAGATCGACCCGACCAGGTTATGGCATGAGAGGATGGGACACATTGAAGAAAAAGGACTTCGAGCTATGCAAAGCAAAGGTATGGTCGAAGGTTTTCCTAAATGCGGTTTGGAAGTCATCTTTTGTGAACATTGTATATATGGGAAACAAAGTCAGGTGAGGTTCCCATCTAGAGAGACAAGGGAAAATGGGATTCTAGAGATGTTGCATAGTGATTTGTTTGGCCCGGTTACAGTGCCTTCACTTGGTGGATCCCTGTATTATGGCTCCTTCATAGATTATTTTTCCAGGAAGACATGGATATATTTCCCAAGGAAGAAATCATAGGTTTTCAAGAGATTTAAGGAGTTTAAATCTTTCGTGGAAAACTAGACAGAGAAGAGGATTAAAGTGTTGAGGATCGACAATGGTGGTGAATTCTGTAGAAATAAGTTTGATCAGTTCTATAAGAAGTGTGGCATAGCACGCCAAAATAACACACCATATACCCCATAGAAAAATGAAGTTGTCGAGAGAATGAAAAGAACGTTGATGGATAAGGCAAGGAGAATGCTTAGTGGTGTTGGGCTCGCACAAGAATTCTAGGTAGAGGAAGTCAAGACTGCAAGATATATGGTATTATGTCTCCTTCATCGATGCTAGTCAACATGACTCCAAATGAGGTATGGTCTGGTAAGAATCCTTTAGTGACACATCTCAAACTATTTGGTTGTGATGCATTTGTGCATGTTCACAAGGACAAGAGGAGTAAGCTGGACAAGAAGGCAGTCAAATGTATTTTCATCGGATATGAAGAAGGGATGAAAGGATATAAGCTTTTGGATCCTACATCAAGGAGAAAAATGTACATTCGAGATGTGATATTCAAAGAAGTCAGAGGTGAATATGAGCTTGAGGAAGTTGTTCAAACTGAGAATAATCCTAATACAATGCAGTTTGAGTTGAGGAATGAAGAAGATGATTCAGATGAGTCGATTGAACCTGAGGAAGAGGTGGAGCAGTTGACTACGTTGCTAAGGAGATCAGAAAGAGTCAAGAAATCATTTGAGAGGTATATTCTACCCAAATTTTGTTTCGCATTCATGCTAACTTCCATTGATGATGAGCCCAAGTTTTTTGGTGAGGCAGTCGACTCAACAGAGGTTAAACTCTAGAAGGATGCCATGGTCGAAGAGATGGAATCCTTGTACAAGAATGAGACATGGGATTTGGTCAAGTTACCTAGTGGAATAAATTCTATCGGTAGCAAGTGGGTGTTCAAGAATAAGATGAATGTCGCAGGACAAGTCGATAAGTTCAAATCTCAACTCATAGTGAAAGGTTATTCCCAAGTTGAGGGAGTCGACTTCTGTGATATTTTTTTCCCTGTTGCAAAACTAACTTCTATAAGAGTACTCTGGTTGCAACATTTGATTTGGAGATAGAACATATGGATGTGAAGACAGTGTTCCTACATGGGGACCTAGAAGAAGAAATCTACATGAAACAGCCTAAATGATTTGTAGTAAATGGAAAGCAAGAGTTGGTCTGCAAAATGAAAAGATTCCTTTATGGTCTCAGGAAATTTCCAAGGATGTGGTACCATAAGTTTGACACTTACATCCTCAGTTTGTGATTTGTGAGAAGCAAATTTGATCACTGAATATATTCCAAGGAAGAAGGTGGGCATTTCATATATATATCTTTGCATGTCGATGACATGTTGTTGATTGGAAACAGCATGGACGCAATAAAGGATATGAAGAAGAAGTTATCCTCCAAGTTTGACATGAAGGAGCTTGGTGTAGCTAACTTCATTATGGGAATGGAGATTAAGAGAGATTGAGCCGCTAAAAATCTCTGGTTGAATCAGATGAAGTACATTGAGACAACTTTGAAATGATTCAACATGCAGGATGGCAAACCGGTGAAGGTGCCAATTCCAGTGGGAGAAAGGCTTATTGTTGAACAGTTTCCAAACACACAGGAAGAGATAAAGGACATGGCATGTGTTCCCTATGCAAGTGTTGATGGTAGTCTAATGTATGTGATAATCTACACTCTACTAGACATTTCCCATGCAGTGGGAGTGTTGAGAAGGTACATGTCGACACATGGAAAGGAGAATTGGACGGTTGTCAAGAGATTATTCAGTTATTTGTGTGGCACAAAGGACTATGTTATATGCTACCAAGGAAGACCTGAAGGTCACAGTGGTAAAGTATATGTACATGTCTTTTTTAACGTCGACTTGGCTAGAGATCTGGATCGACGGAGGTCAACCAGTGGATATGTCTTCAAAATGTTTGGTGGAGCAATAAGTTGGATGAGTAAGTGACAGGCAATTGTATCCTTGTCAACAATAGAATATGAATACATGGCGGCCACTCATGGAAGTAAGGAAGTGGTATGGCTTCAAAGGTTGTGTTCGGGAATCAGGTTTGAGTAGAAATCTATGAAGGTAAGTTGTGATGTTCAAAGCGCAATATTTATGGAAAATAACCTTGCTTATGATTCAAAGACTAAGCACATTGATGTACAATATCATTTCATAAGAGATATGGTGGAGACTAACAAGGTGCTACTGGAGAAAGTAGACACATTGAAAAACATAGAAGACTCGTTGACCAAGTCTGTGAGTGTTGTGAAGTTCTCTTGGTGAAGAGAGGAAATGGGCATTTCTACCATGGGTCTATGAATGAAATTTTAGGAATCTATTGTTTCAGCAAAGAAAACAACAAGTGGGAGAATGTTGGGTTGTTATATTCTTTGCAGTGAAATTTGAGTCGAGGTAGATCGATTGACAGTCGAAGGTAGAAGTGTATCGACAACAAGTTGAAGGTCAAGAAGTTGACCGGGAAAAGTCAAAGTCGAAGATATCGACAGAAAATTCAACCAACAAGAGGTCGAAGTGTGGACGTGAGACGACCGACTAGAGACCAAATGAAGGATGACTGGTAGTCGACTGGTAACCTGACTTGGAAGTTGACTATAACAGAATCTCAGGATTTGCGGGATTCGTAGCCAATGATATGCACGGATCTATCACCATTTTTGGGTGCCAGTATTTATAGTTTTCATGTTGTAAATAATATAAAGAGGCATTTTGTAAGGCTGAAAAGACTGATGTTGTAAGGTAATTTTGGAATACACTTATGCAGGTTAATGCATGTGTGGGTATAGGTTGTTGGTCATGCATATGTAAGTCAATTTGGCTACAGGGTTGTTCTTGCATGTGCAAGAGGGTATGATGTCGATTGTGTCTTAGGTGTGGACCAAGGTTAGGCATGTAACCCTTTATTCTGATTGAATAAGACAAAAAGAGATCAGAACGCTCAAACGAATGTTGGTTTCTCTTGATTAAGGGTTCTAGGGTAAAATCTCGGTGTACTGTGTGATTGCTTGTTTTCATTTGTGTTCTTGATTAAATTATTATTCTCTTCTGCTAGGATTAGTGTGGAAGTGTCATGCATTTATTGAAAATAAGGGGGCATGAGCCCCCCTGTATGAGAGTTCATGGGCAACACCCCTGAAAAAAAAATTACTGGTTTTCGTGTCCATTTTTGGGCGATTTTTTCAGCACATGGTTTTTCACTAATGGTTTTCTATTTCCAGTTAAGGAATTAGGGTTTTTGACTAATCTAGGTCATTGGATTAGGGTTTTGGATGCTACTGGATCCTATATGTATATTGTATTGTAAACAATGTATGAGTGAATGAATATAGAATGTGTTGGTTTTCCCAGTTTGGATTTCCAAGGGAAAAATCTATGTGTAATGTGTGTATTTTCCATTCTATCTTTTATGTTCTTTTATTGAAAATATGTTTGCAGTAAAATATTGTACAAGGTTAAAATATACATTTGGTATCAAAGCAATTATTGGGTTCAAGGGGACACCTTTGTTGTCATGGGTTTGGCTCGGGACTATGATAAGCCTTGTTACAGTGGGAGATCTATGGTATTGATTATTCAAGTGAAAAGAAATGGCGAGCAGTTCAAAAATAGAGATCGAGAAATTTAATGGGAAAATTTTTGAGTTGTGGAAGCTCAAGATGGAAGATCTGTTGGTAGAAAGAGATCAATGCATCATGGTGGATCCAGGTACTACACCTACAAGAATGTCAGTAGATGACTGGAAAAAGTTGGATCAGAAGGCGAAGAGCACAATACAATTGTGTCTCTCATATTCAGTATTACTAAATGTGTCAAACGAAGCTACAACCACGGAGTTATGGAATAATTTAGGGAACGTGTATCAGTATAAGTCCTTGGTAAATAAATTGTTCTTGTGGAAGAATTTGTGTAACCTGAGGATGAGAGATGGAGACTCTATGACAGAGCATATGAATGCCTTCAATACTTTGGTAAGTCAATTATTATTTGTTGAGATTAAAATTTTAGATGAAGATAAGTGTATCAGTTTACTATGCTCTTTACCAGACTCGTGGAATAGTCTAGTTGTTTCCATAGGTAGTAATACAACTACCTTGAGTTTTGATGATGTGGTCTCATCCTTGTTGTTGGAGGAGATGAGACAAAAGAACATAGAAGTACAAAGCACATATGCATTGTTTGCAAGAGGATGCTCCCATGAAAGAAATAGATCTAAGTCCTCAAGTGGGAGATCTAAATCTCCTGGAAAGTTTGTAAAGGTATGTTGGAGATGTGGAAAAGAAGGGCACTTCAAGAAGCAATGTAGATCCAAGAGCGTTGAGAAAGTGAAGGGATCTGAAGGTGTTCCCTCTACAAAAGAGAAAACCTTCGAGGAAGAAGGAGGGGATGTTTACTTGTCTTCTTCAAGCACACATGCAGATCATGAGGGATGGTTGGTTGACTCAGGTACATCCTTTCATGACTCCCCATAGGCAGTGGTTCTGTGAATATGAAAGGTATGATGGAGGTAATTTTTTGCTAGGTGATGACTCGACAACCAAAATCATAGGACAACGAAAAGTCAACTTAAGGCTCATACATGGAAGGATTATATCATTGCCTAGTGTTATGCACATCCCAAGATTGGCCAGAAATTTGATTTTTGTAAGCAAAATGGACGATGCAGGGGTAAAACTAGTGTTTGAAAAATAAACCTGCAGGATGGTTTGAGGAGGAATGGTGTTGTTGAAGGGAGTTAGTATTGGAAATCCGTATAAGCTGCAAGGAAGCACTATTAGTGATGGGTGTAATAGTTCCAGTGTTCCTAATATTGGACTAGAAGAAGGAAAAACTCCTACAGTCTCTGGAGAAAAGGTTATGTTATGGCATCAAAGACTGGGGCATATCGAAGAGAAGGGTCTTCGACTACTACATGGTAAAGTTATGGTTGAAGTTATTTCTAATTACTCTCTATATTTTGATTTATGTGAACATTGTGTATATGGGAAGTAGAATCGGGTAAGATTCCCCTTTGGTGCAATGAGGGCAGAAAGAATTTTATAGCTAGTGCACAATGATGTGTTTGGACCTGTGATGGTTCCATCATTGGGAAAATATGTGTACTGGGTCTCATTTATAGATGACTTATCGAGGAATACTTGGATATATTTCCTCAAGACGAAATATGAAGTCTTTAATAGTTTAAATTGTTTAAGGCTCTTGTTGAGAATCAAATAGAGAAAAGAATTAAGGTGTTGACGACAGATAATGGTTGAGAGTTCTGCGAGAATGAATTTGAAAAGTTCTCTAAGAAGTGTAGTATAGCAAGGAAAAATACTACTCCATATACACCTCAGAAAAATGGACTTGTAGAAAGGATGAACAGGGCCCTGGTAGAAAAAGAGAGGTGAATGCTTAGTGGTGTCGGGTTAGGTAAAGAATTATGGGCAGAGGCAGTGGGTATCGCATGGTACATGGTCAATCAATCACCCTCATCGGCACTGGATGACAAGACTCCACACAAGGTATGTACTAGTAAGAAAACCTCTCTCACACATCTCAAGATATTTGGTTGTGAGGCCTATGTTCATGTTCCAAAGGAAAAGAGGAGCAAGATAGATAAGAAGGCTAAAAAGTGTATATTTATTGGGTATAAAGATGGTATCAAGGATTATAAGCTTTGGAACCCATAAATTAAGAAAGTTGTGTATAGTCGAGATGTGATATTTAGATAAATGAAGGATGTTGTCAAACAGGAAGTCCTACCAAGTAAGGAAGAACCAGAGAAAATAGAGTTTGAGCCAAAGGATGATGAATCAAACTCTACAGAAGAAGAGGAATCAGAAGAAGAAGATCATCATACTCCAGTATTGAGAAGATCGGTGCAGGAAAAAAGGATACCAGAAAGGTATACTCCACCTAATTTGCGCTCAAGTTTTGCTTTTTCTATAATTGATGATGATCCTAGAACTATTAGGGAGGAAAAGGATTCAAAGGATGGAAAACTCTAGAAAAAGGCCATGGTTGAAGAAACGGTAGCCTTGGATAAAATTTAGGCTTGGGATCTAGTGGAGTTTTCGACTAGAAGAAATCCCATTGTCAGTAAATGGGTATTTAAAAAGAAGTTGAATGTAGAAGGAAAAGTGGAGAAATACAAAGCTCAGTTAGTAGCAAAGGGTTATTCCCAGGTTGAGGGAATTGATTTTGGTGAGGTTTTTTCTCTTGTTGCCAAGTTAACTTCTATTAGATTTATGTTATCTATTGTTGTTGCATTTTATTTTGAAGTAGACCGGATGGATGTGAAGACATCATTCCTACATGGGGATCTGGAAGAATAAATCTACATGAAGCAGCAAGAAGGCTTTGTTGTGAAGGGAAAGAAGGAGTTGGTATGCAAGCTGAAAAAGTCCCTGTATGGTTCAAAACAAACACCAAGGATGTGGTATCAAAAATTTGATACTTATATGTTGGGACTTGGCTTCACAAGAATCAAAGAGAATCATTATGTGTATTTTAAATTAATTGGTGATCATTTGATTTATTTGGTCTTGTATGTGGATGACATGTTGTTGATAGGAAACAACAAGGAGATTATCCATGATGTGAAAACTCGGTTGTCCTCTAAATTTGACATGAAGGATCTTGGTGCTGCAAATTTCATTTTGGGCATGAAATTAAAAGAGATCGGAAAAACAGGAAACTCTGGTTTAATCAGAGAAAATATGTTGAGACAATGTTGCAGAGGTTTAATATGAAGGAATGTAAACCGGTCAGGGTACTTATTCATGTAGGTGTAAATTTATATGTGGATCAATGTTCCAAGACACAGGAAGAGGAGGAGGACATGTATCGTGTTCCATATGTAAGTGTGGCTGGAAGTTTGATGTATGCAATGGTCTGTACTAGACCGGACATTGCACATGTAGTGGGAATATTGAGCAGGTATATATCAAAACCAGAGAAGGAGCATTGGACAGTGGTAAAGAGAGTTTTCGGGTATTTGTGTGGCACTACTATTTATGGATTGTTCCACCAAGGAAGACAAGGTTTGGATAGAGTGTTGGACATATGTGGATTTTTGGATGCAGACTAGGCTAGAGATTTGGATCATAGGATATTTACAAGTGGGTATGTGTTTAACCTATTTGGAGGAGCAATGGATGAGCAAAAGACAATATATAGTGGCACTTTAAACTACAGAAGTTGAATACATGGCAGCCACTCATGCAATCAAGGAAGCAATATGGTTACAAATATTGTGTTCGGGTATTAGGTTGGTACAACAAGTTGTAAGGATAGAGTGTGATAGCCAGAGTGTAATTTTTCTTGTGAAGAACCTAACTTATAATTCAAAGACAAAGCATATTGATGTTCAATATCACTTTGTGAGAGACATGGTTGAACAAAAGAAGGTGTTATTGATGAAGGTGGACACTTTGAATAATGTTACAGATTCATTAACAAAATTACTGAATACTGAGAATTTCTCTTAGTGTAGAGGATCTATGGGCATTATTGCCCTGTATTGTTGACTATGTAACATTGTAACCCCCTGTATGCAAAGAAAACAACAAGTGGGAGAATGTTGGGTATTTGTTATATTATTTGCATTGATAAAACTAGTGTCTGCGTTGAGTTGGGTGCATAGGGGGGTAAGAGGGGGGTGAAGCACCTGCTTTCCTGGGGGGTCACAGGGGGTTCAGGGTGTAGCACCCCCGAAAATGTTTTTTACTGGTTTTCATGTCTGATTTTGGGCGGTTTTTCGGCACATGGTTTTTCACCGATGGATTTCTATTTCCAGTTAAGGAAATAGGGTTGTTGACTAATCTAGGTCATTGGATTAGGGTTTTGGATGTCGCTGACTCACATATGTATATTTTATTTTAAACAATGTATGAATTAATGAATATAGAATATGTTGGTTTTCCTGCTTAGGGTTTCCAGGGGAAAAATCTCTGTGTAACGTGTGTATTTTTCATTGTATCTTTTTTGTTCTTTTATTGAAAATATATTTTTAGTAAAATATTGTACAAGGTTAAATCTACAATATGTCAAGCAAATATCTCATTTAGATGAATATGTAGTTCAATTGGATCAGCTCATTTTGATGGAAGTCCGAGACATTCAAGGTTTTGATCAAAAAGATTTGTTTTCTACACATACGTCTTTAGTTGGGTATGCTTCATATTTTAGTAATTCTATACAATTTGAA
Source organism: Picea glauca (assembly GCA_000966675.3). Taxonomy (NCBI): domain Eukaryota; kingdom Viridiplantae; phylum Streptophyta; class Pinopsida; order Pinales; family Pinaceae; genus Picea; species Picea glauca. The sequence continues at coordinate 684,270 of JZKD02S1770061.1, read as the reverse complement.
AGGGGAGAGGAGGATAACTAAAATCTTCCCAAAGCATCTATTGAGAACACCCCAAATGATATTGAGGAATTGGCTAGCACAAATGAGTCCTATAAGAAAAGGGGTAGAGAGACAACAAATAATGTAACACACCTGACCCCTAAGTACCCTTTCTAGGGATGGGGCATCAAAATTTTGCTTACTCTAATTGTCTCTAATCCTCTATCTGAGGTCGTCATCCTCTTCTACTCACACGTATCTTTCTAACGACTGCTATCGGGCTCAAATATGAGCTATGGATTGCAAGTTAGGGTCTCCTAAAGCTCTTAGGACATTATTAGTTGAGGGCCACATGGCACCCACATGGGTCCATCTCATTCGTACCATCTCCAAATACCTACATACATGGTGGAAGTTCATCCACCATCCAATCCGATGATGGGACTTGATCCTCCTTTAACACATAAGCTAGAGGGGAGTTCAGAGTTCGACGCTCCAACATTGAACGTCCCTTCTCCTTTCTACATGCATGTCCTCCAAAGTCCCGAATTCCTTAAATCCTGAAGGAGCCCAAAATATCTCCACATGGCTCCAGCCTTCGAGCCTTTCAGGTTATCTACGACACTACACCTCAAACCTTCGAACTCCCGAAGGGTCCAGTCTCACACATGGTGACGTATTAAACATGGGGGAAAGGACAGGTGGATCCCGAGCACTCCACCTACCAGATGGACCAAGCAATTATATGCCAGGGGTGACACACGACAAGGAAAAGATAACATATGGCCCCTACAATGGATGACATGTGTCACATGTTAACGAGAACATAGGGTCTGTGAAACGTACGAATACAGGTGAGACATGGCACGTCAATCGTAGGTCCTCGTCGCCCTAGGTGATGTCAATGTGCCACAACAATCCAGGATGATAGCCTTTCGACACCCTTAGATCTCACGATCAATATGCGTCCACATAGATCCATTGATATGCGGCCTCCGTTACTTCGTAACTTCATCATTTGCAGAATTCGTTGTGTGGTTTTTCCCTTACTCTCGGAGTGGTCAATGTCGGTCTAACCACGGTGTATATCTACAATCATGGGAGATCCCTAAGGGTCCATAGATCTATGGTCCTTGTTACTTCACAGCTCCGGCCTTCGAAGGTTTCAGTGTTATGGCTACTCCGCTCTCCCGAAGTAGGACTTCATCGACATATTGTACACGAACCCCTCCACTAGTTGATATGACAGTTAAGAGGGGTTCTTAATGGACTCCCTGGATCTACGGATTACATCAATTTGCAACTCTGGCATTCAGGAGTTTTTGTGTTATGATACCCATGTTCTCCCAAAGTGGTCAATGCCAGACTGACCATGGCGTAGATCCAACGGTCAGGGAAGATCATGAGTATCCTCGAATCTACAGCTCGCATTACTTCATGATCGATAAGTGGGTCAAGATTTAATTGGTGGGACAGATCCCACGGTCATGTTTGAGAGACCGCGAGATTTCAATCAACCTCGCAAGTACCTGAAACAGTAGGTTAACTTCGGTTGGTTTCGGAGGTTATAGATTCATAGCATACCGGAGCTCCGAACTCCCAGTGTTCTCAAGCCAAAAGGTTTAGCTCGTTGGGAGTAGCATTGGGTTCCATGGTCCTGTTCATATGAGGTTTTCCCACAAGTTCTAGGGCTACACACCCAACTCTTCATCATGATTTGGTTAGGTTCGTGGGCATGAGCCCTCGATCACACAAACAAGTGGTTTGAAGGATGCCCCCTTTGTCTGTATTATACAAGCATTATACCTTCTGAGCTCACAAATACTTTGAATGAAGTGTGGGAACACTTCTTGTACTTCTCCTGGAATTTATAACTTAGATAATTCTTAACCTCTACAAAACTTGCATAGGCTCTATGCACCCTCGCACTACCTCTCCTGAGATTAACAAACCCTTTTTCCATGAGACCCAAAACAAATGCAAGTGTAAACATGCATACATGAAACTGTGTCTATGGTCAACAAAATCACAGTTCATTTCCTTTAATTTGAACCACTACAGAGGCTCAAGTATTTACGTGTACAGATCATGTTCGACCATGTAGCTCCTTACTTGCTTAAATACACAACCAGGAAAAATAAAGAAAAACAGTATAATCATCAAACAAGCATGCACATCCTGAAATGTTCACGAGATATTCAACCTTATTTTACAGTTACAGTTCAGTTTAACGGGGTATGAGAATACTTATCTATTACAAGTGGCAACCATCCAACTGATTGTGGGTGTTCATCTCTCCACCCAACCGTAGGCTCAAAGGCATTCACTCTTAGCAGTCCCGGCACCCCCGTGCCAAGCCATGATATCACTAGGGGAAAATATTGCAATTCCTCATAGACTCTCTCTCTATCACAGTCTCTGCGAGGTTTATCAGATGCTTCCTCAGCATCAAGCTCATGGCCCTCATCTCTGAGGATTCCTCCTTTTTGTTCTATCCTATAACCGAAACAATTTAACCTCTCATTTCTTCTCAGAACTGAAGCTTCTCTAGTGCTCTCCTCTTTTTCTCAACATATCCTGATCGCATGACCCCCTGTGGGCTTGGTATCCTTGTTTTTCTACCTTTGCATGTATTCTTGCACGCCTTTCTCCTCCTCGGGAAGTTTCTAGACCTATCTTATTCCTTATGTTAGAATAAAACTCGAGTCAGTCTGGGCCTGCAGGAAAACTGCACCTTGTGGTACTTTGGGTTGGTAGCCTTATGTCTCCTTAGCCATACCCTCCATGATTCCATTCATGGGGGTAGTTGATTGTTCAACCACTGGTCCTTCTTTCATTAATTGATTCTTCCTTGGAATCCAAATGAGGCTTATTATTTCAACAAAGAGAGTTTGGGTCATTTTGACATAATGAACCCTCTATGTGGTTTCCTCACTCTTTCCTCTAGTGATATCATGGCTAGTACATCGAGGCTTCACCCCCACAGTCAGTTATTGGAAATATAAACAATAATACATTTACATTGTTCCCATTCCATGGCATGGTGATCATAATTAATGATTAATTACAAGTTGGGGAAACAAGGGTATTACAATCCCCTCCCCCTTAAAAAGCAACAATGTCCTCGGTGTTATTTCTCAGTAACACCCATCATGCCTTTATCATTCATTTGTTTTAGAAATCTTGATCCTCTTTCTTGGTCATTTCCTTTTCATAATCTCATCCTTCGTCACCTACCTTCAATAATATTGGACAACAACCATATTAATCACAATTTCATGCGGAAACATTTTTATTGTTGTGCAAAATTCAAGAGGAAAATTTTGAAATCTAGCACAATACGTATATGTGCAATTCGTGGATTCGCATCCACATGGTTGTCTTGTTATCTTGGCATTTTTCCTGGACATACCCATTGTATGCATGATCTGAATCAATAGTTTATAATAATTATCAAAGTATCCTCCTCCTTGTGGTCACTCACCCTCCAGTCCTAGGATCAGGCATCCTCTTCTCTGGTATACAGACCCTCGGGCGATCCATATTACCTTACCAAGGCTTTCTCTCACGGGAAGAGTTCTAAAGACTTAATTGAGCCTTACAATCAAGGCATCACTCAGACTTTCTCTATCGAGGCATCCCTATGGATTGTGTTTCCACAACACAACATATTCTAAGGTGATCATGGATTACCACAGGGCTCTCCTATCTCAACAATAGCCGAAAACCTTCACCTTTCCTCCCTATAAAGATTTTTTTATTTTCACCTGTATCACAGGTATACAGAAATCATGAGATATTATCATCAATTTCAAATTCAAAAAAAAAATCTTGCAAATCTGTCACCCACAGATTTCCAGATTCCACATTTATTTTCATATCTGTTCCGCACAGGGACCAGATTCACACGTATGGGAATTTCTTTTCCATAGTAGTTTTTCTCAGCAGGGAATTTGTCTTCCTTATGGGCTTACAACACTGCCATATCCAAGACTCTTTTCTTCCTACCATTTCATCATTCCTCAGCCAAAAAAATTGTTAGTTTTCATGCACTTTATATTTTCAAAACTATGCATACTAATAGTCCAAGTCATTTTCATCTATTCAAGGATACAAAGAAAAAGGAAATATCATTATTTACGTATGCATCCTTTCAATATACTAAATTTTATAAATGCAATTCAAATATCAAATGACTTTAATCAATGTGCCAACATTCATGGCCACATTCATACCCAATGTACCCTTGCATTGATTTCAAGTTTGCCACACTTTATGAAAATCACTTTGCCATGGTGTGTTGGAGCTTAACCAACCTCTTCACCATATATTCTCGTTCATTATTGCAGTAGGACTGTGCTTCCTGCTATAGGATGATCACAATCCCAAATCAGTACATATGAAACTAAAATTTTCCCTTGAATGCACCCAAGCATTCTTCCTTCAGTAGTAACCAGAGTGGCAACACTCATGGCCACCCAAATTTTCCTTTCTTTATCAACTACACAATTCAAGTGGAGTAGTGGAAGGTCCTCCTTCCTCGATGGAAATCCATTGCCTTCCCTCTCATGCAAACATGCATTTCCTCGGTGCATTCCATGCAATGTGATAACTATGAGCACCTTTATTCCCAATCTCCCTAGATTGGTTATCGTACCCATGGTACTCTTTACTCATGCATTTTCTTGCAAGGATTATAAATCATCCTTGTCTGGAATAGACTTCCTCTCTCTATTATTTAGATTCTTCTTTCTTGAATCTTACCCTGCTTGGGTAGCAATGGCATGCAATAGACACTCAAAATTATTCGCATATCAGTAAGAAATTAAAATACTTCAGATGGAATTCTTACCAAATCCCTCCATACCTTATGCCACATAGGTATGAACATTTTTATACCTGCTATGGTTGCTAGACCTCTCTGATATTACACCATTAGTGGTTCTTTATGGGGACTTTTAAAGTCCCTTCAACAATCTTTTAACGACATCCTTCTCATAGTCATCCTTTGCTTGAGGTTGTCCATCATTGGAAACTATCTTTCTTAACAGTTCCAATTTCTTTCTACACATGACATACACCACAAATATGTTAGTCGTCGGGTAGATAAAAATTCTTGTATCATAGCCTTCAGATCAATAAAACATTTTTCATATATGTCCTAGCATATCTTTATGCACTTCATCGCATTATCTTTAATGTTTCCATGAGTGAAACACAAACAATTCTCATTTGTTTCTATCATCATACAATCATCATCACTAGGATGAAAAAACATTTACTTTTATTAGTAAATCAATCTCTCATACCAGAGAAATACAATAACCAACAAGGAAGGGTCAAGGAACTCTTCCCTCGTCCAACTCCTTCTACAAAGCCCTGGACTTTCAGTCCAACTGAGTTATTTTCAAAGACCCCATTGCCTTTACTTATCACGACTTAACCAAGCCCATTCATTTAAAGATGATTATTTATTCATTCTCCCTTTTTCCAGTTGTACTTGCTCCCCCAGATGCTCTTTTAAGACTTGCAACTCTGTAAGCAATTATGAGTTTTTAAAGTGAGAAAAGTATTCCCCCTTTTCCCTTCTTTGGTTTTTCAATTTACTCCTTGTTGGGATCTTCCTGCTTTTTTCCTTGAGTAGGCTTGGTTAATCTCACCCTAACTTTTTGGATACATCAGCATGCTTTAATAAAAAATAAAAAATCGTAATGAATCATGAACCTGTGCATTCTGATCATTACCATTCAGTTATCAGAATGGTCAACATTCATCTATTAGTCTTCCATTCATGCATGATGTTTTAAAATGTAATCCAGGATTCTTATATATATGTTTGTATCCCACTGCTCAATTCTCTGCAGTCATTAAGGTTGTGACTTTGTTCCCCTAACCGAGTCTTCACACAGTTCCTCCACAAGGAATTGTTATAGCAAGATTTGCCTCACCCTACGAAAATTTTCTCAGAAGGCCTTTTTCTGTTTCCCTATCCAGACTTGAAGTCGCTTTTTGCAAATCCCAGAGATAAAAACAATAGGTTTCCACATATACATGCCCTAACTATTATACAGCATGTGTATACGCAGGTTGCACCATTGCAGCCTGCATACATCGGGTTTTATGCCCAAAATTAAAAAATAGTGTCAGGTTTCCATCTCATGTCATGGGATCCATGATCCTTGACCTTCCCTAAACTGGAAACATTCTAAATTGACCCTTCAGTTCCACTTAAAGGCTATAAATGGGCCATATCCAAGCTGTGGAAAAGAGAAGAAGAATTCAACTTTGAGAAAAAAGTTACTCTGGAGAAATTATTCACTTCATATTGAGTCTGCATCCCTTTGTCCTTTTAAGTTTGAACATATTGTTCAACCCCCAAGCTCTTCCCTACTTGATTGAGAACCTCATTGTCTCTCTTATATGAGCTTGCCTTTGGTGGAGGATTGAAGTGGTAGAGGCCCGGCTGGAAAGTACTTAGTTTCTCGGCTCCGAACCATGCCGACACGGAAGTTTGTAATTCATTCACTTCTGTTGATTACATTTTAATAGAAATACTCTTTTCTCGTCCAATTAATGTCTTGCAAATATTTGAATTGTTATTACATGGGCATATTTGTTATGAATGTTGATGGATTATTCTACTGAAAGTGTTAACTTTATATATTATCACCATATGCTTTCCTTTCTTGGTTGTTGAGGACAAGTTGCAGGTATATTGCTTTGAGTCACGTGCTCAACGGTGGACTTCATCGAACATCTGGACGAGGTAGGATCTTCATCTTGTCTTATTACCATATTTTCTTATATAGCATACTTGAGATTAGAGTTGTTTCTGCAGTCATTTCCATCTATTGTGGTTTACCCCTCGCCATAGAGAGATAGAATCTTCTTTTCGGGGTTTGGAGTGTTTTTCTCCTTTGATTGCTCTCATTTATATTGAGTTTCTTGTCTTCTGATTGCCTGATAGCCTCTGATCATTTTGAGTCTAAGTTTATTAGCCTTATCCTTAGCCTAGCAATGTTTTAACACATATATGTGGGTTTTTACCTGACAGTTGCGTACATACGCATGTTGTCCTTCTGCAAGAGGCATATATACATGGTTTTCTCCTAAACAATTGCGTACATCATCATTTTTTGCTTGGTTGCCGAGTTTGATGTTTGTTGGGTAAGTTTTAATGGTTGCTAAGTCTTCTTGGGTCTTTTTGATGACTGTTAAGTGTCTTTGGAATGATAGGAAACCTTTCTTTGGTTGAATTTTTGGGCAGTGCCTTTTGCATCATCATCTTCATTTATTGTCCTTGCATCTTGTGTTGGGAGTTTGCTTCTTGATATCCTACTTGGTTTGTCTTTGTTTACATACAATAGAGTTTTTATATCGAGATCGAGTTGTTGTTCAGTCCTTGCAATTTTATTTTTTTTATATATTGAAAATACAAAAATATTAATCATTTTGCATTCTTGGCATTTGATCTTTTGGGTCCTTATCATTGATCTTAGTACACGTATAGAAAGATTGCATCTTATTTGAACTTGCAGAACTAAATTGAAAATTGCATTTTGAAAAGCTTATCATTTATTGGGAATTGAAGTTAGGACTTTGCATTTTATTTATATTCATTTATTTTACTTGCTAAGTCATAACATCATTAGTTTCACGACCGCACATTTTTTGAGTAAGCAAGGCCACTAAAAGAAGCGTTGATCATTTAAAATTGATTAGAAACGATTTTATTTTCTGGGGTGCACAAACTAGCTTAGGATTTAGAGCCTTGGAATAGGATTTTGTGAGTAAACTTCTCTAAGGCTATTAAATCAACATATGTGTCTAACTAGGGGAGTGGTGAAATCCATTGTATAATTGGTGATGTCAGGAGGCTCCGCTTACACCGGAGTTAAGCACGAGGTCGTGTGAGGTTGGTTGAGGGGATATCCCCCCAATACCTTCTTAGTGTCAGATATATTTATGGGGATCTATTTGTATATGGGGATCCTGCTAGTACCTTTACCACTGTGAGATGCAGTGCTTTCAAGGTTTCGGGATTTGTTACCCTACCCATACGGTAGACATGAGTTATGATTATTCGCATGTGCATCGGTTATATCGTGGTTGCTTAGTTGCTTGACATAGGTACCACATAGGTTACTTGCAGGGGTTATTCTGCAAGTACCCTGGGTCAAATAAGGGTTGGGAAGCACATAGCCTTTATGGAGGATTACCTCTCCAGGGGGGATCTGACCAACTGGTTGTTAAGCCCACGAGGGCCCTTATAATTGATTCTTATACCTCTGATATTTTGCAGGGATTCTCAGGCCCCTCTTGGGTGAGGCATACCTACTTTAGGGAGGGAGGCCCCTTTTAGCCACTTTATCCTGTTTCTTTGCATATTGGCCTTTTGTTTATTTTACTTTGGTGTGCTCTTTGATTACTAGTTGGCCTTCGGATTTTATTTTTTTTATATCTCGAGTCTTGAGTCATCATGGAGCCAAACTAGCTTCCCCGCAGGTCTCATCACTTATTACGATTACCACCGTATCTTGAGTCTTTTCCTTCTAAAAGGCACAAAGTTATCAAACCTAGTACACACACCTCCACTTACCAGACTTGTGATCACACAAGGATGAGTACTGAATCGAGTCGGAAAGATATTGGGAGTCCTTCAACTCCCATACCCACTATAGTTAACGGTACTCCTTTGACACCTTCAACCACAATGGTTGTAGTGTCAGAGATTCCTATCATCACTCATGTCCGTCCTATAGTGAATACGCAACCTATAGCCACGAACCCTTTTGGGTCCCTTTGTCACTTGTCGGGCTACAATATTCAGTCCATCCCTAAGAACTCTAGCCCTTTTTCTTAAGGTATGTCGAATTTCACATCGTAATTTTCATCCTCCATCCTAGCATCTACTCTGAATACTAGTATTGGACTTGGGGGCATTGCTCCTCCACATACTCCATTTTTGTTTGGTGGTGCTCATATCCCACAAACGGCTCCTACAGTTAGAGGCATTCCTCCTTTTCACCCTGGGTCTAACCTTAGGCCTAATGCTTTTGGATGGAGTAGCCAACCTAGCGGACAAGCTACTGCTTATGGTCGTTCCTTTACACCTACATCCTTTGTACCAATTCCAACCAACACGTTTGGAATGGTGAATCCACCTTTATCCTCCAGATTCACACTCGGAGGAGGTCAGTTTCATACCTTGGGAAACCCCCAACCTAGAGCCACTCCATCCGGGGGAAATTTTTACAACCCTCATCATAACATTTCTACTGGAATGGTGCCCAACCAAACCCTCATGAATCAATTCGGAGGAGGGTCTTACAATCCCAGACAGGGCCATGGTGGATACCAGAACCTTAGATGGGTTGTGATTCCCCAACAACAATCTTTCCAGGGAGCTTTGGGCCAGATGCTGCAACCCCGTCTCCCTTTTCTGGCCAAGCTCAATCTGCCAGACTTGTCCAGATTGATGAATGACCCTGTGCATCATGATCCAACATGGCCCCCCGTCCCCACCAAGCTTCCTTCGAATATTCCAAAATTCGAAGGCAAGACTGGTGAGGATCTTGGTGATCACGTCACTACTTTTCACCTTTGGTGCTCTTCGAACTCCCTTAACGACGATTCTATTCATTTAATATTGTTTCAACGCACCCTCACGGGGGTCATCGCGAAATGGTATATAGAGCTACCAGGGGGGACGTAGGGAACTTTTAATTAGATTTTTTTAGTCTTCCTCAACCACTTCCGATTGTCGGTTCGTTACGATGTTGGCATAGAACTTATGTCGGCCTTTCCTCAGGAGAAAGCCACCCATATCTCAGATTGCATCCAAGAGTGGCGTAGATGGAAGAGGTTAATCAAGGCCTACATACCCCCGGAATTCCTGCTAGAGTGGTTCCTTAAGTCTCTATAGCCTTATATTTCGAAGGATGTTTCTACATCCAGGGTTACATTTGAGGAAGAAGAGATTTTTAAATCCCAACAATTATATCTTATATATGCT
>JZKD02S1770061.1:651912-674226 GCA_000966675.3 Picea glauca | reverse complement strand
CAATGATAGCGCATCACAAAAAGTTGATCAGATAGTCCAAACCCTAGCCAAGATATAGTCCAAGCTCATAATGAAAACTAGTTGTTGTTGCAGCTGCACCTGCAGTCCTACTCCAGCTAGAGTGGTTCCTTAAGTCTCTATAGCCTTATATTTAGAAGGATGTTTCTACATCCAGGGTTACATTTGAGGAAGAAGAGATTTTTAAATCCCAACAATTATATCTTATATATGCTCATTCTGGGATGTTGTACAAGATTCTTCCAGACACAGCGAGGTCAAACTATGACCCTAGAAAAAATCCCAAGCCTCATGCCGATGGCATTATAGGCTCTGCCAATGTGATATATGCAGACTTGGTGACAAGCCAGTTGAAATATTTGTCTCTAAACCAGTCTGTAGGAGGGATAGATTCATATATGTCCTCCACTCCCACTCAGTCGATGGATGTACATTATGTGCAGTCATCGACTAACCCGAATGGTAACCAGCAACCAGGAGAGAATAAAAATAAAGGACGTGGTAACAATCCTAAGGGTGGGAAGAATAATAATAAACCCAAGGAAAACAATAATAATGAAAGTCGAATAAAAATGTTGGTGAGGGAAAGAAAGAAAGGCGGAAGATGAAGTTTCCCTGCAAGATTTGTACAGACGAACACCTTACCCACTTGTGCCCCAAACTTGCGGAAGTTGCGAGGCTTTTATCTCTACTACCCGTTGTGCTGACTAATCCTTTTCCACATAATCAGCACATGGCCTCGAGCTCCTCAAACACCGTAAATGCGGCGGGTGGGAGTCAAAACCCACCAACGTAATACGGTGACCATATATACATCAATATGGTTAAATCTGAGGTTAATGTAGCCACTCGGTCTTGTGATTATAGTTCTCCACAGACTGTACCTAGTCTATAGTCTCCCCCTCCTCCAAAGACACCTTTATAGATTCAAAAACCAGAGTCCTCGCCTCATATTCTGAAAGGAGTACTCAAGCACTCTACCCACAATCCTAATGTTAGAGCCACCCAAAATTACTCTATTGTTGAGGATCTAGGTCAAACCCCTTGTGTGATGTCAGCTCTGGAGGTACGCTAGACATGTCCTTCATAGAGGAATGTCTTTCTATCTGCGTTAGGAGCTCTAGATCTTGTGGCTCTAAAGTTATCAAGTTTGGAATCATGGATGTGAAGCCTTGCTTTCCTTACCATGTGGCATTCCAAATCCATGTGGGTTACTCAAAGTATACCATCAAGTGTATTGTTGTTGATGAAGTCGTTGCAACATGTGTGATGTCCTTGGTCTGTTGGAAATCCCTCGGCTCTCCTACCCTTTCTCAATCTTCGACCATGTTGACTGATTTTGACGGTCGTTCCTTCCAACCTCACGATATTCTTCTTGCCTTCCCGGTCCAGTTAGGTGGGAAGACGGTAGAGGTGGATTTCGAGGTGCTTGATGTGCCCCTCGACTATAACTTGTTACTAGGACTCAATTGGACTTATGCTATGCCTACAATCATATCGTCTATCTTCCACACTCTTTGATTTCATCATGATGGGAATATCGTGACGATCGATTAGTTTTCCTTTGTGTACGCTAGCCCCAATGCATCAGTTGGACCGTCGATCCCAGTGATCGACAATTCTCAGCTGGCAACTGAGAATATTGGTGTCAGAATGTATTCATCCCTTATGGGTACCTTCAACTTCATGGCATTAGTTCATCATATATATGCCATGTCCAATAGGTCTACTTTGTCAGAGAGGTTTGTTCCTTTCCGCACTTCGTATTTTAACGATCCTTGGACCCTACCTTCCTTGACTGTATCTTGTGAAGGTCAATCACATATTGGAATGGCCATGCCACTATAGGCAACAGAGATAGTGTATCAATTTGTTCTTGACTCTTTCGCTGATCCAGATCCTATTACCTCGTAGACAGACGAGGAGGATCTTGTTCTTGAACCCGTGTGGGCCACTTCATCGTCTTGTTCACATGACCGCCTCGATGAGACTTTACCTTCAAATGAATCTATCATAGAGGCCATGAATGGTTCTGACATGCCATGGGATGATATGCATCATCGCTCTTGTTTTCTCCCAGAGCTTGCCAGAATTGAACAAGATGATTTTAAATCTACCTTGAGCGAGATAGTCGGTCATGCCATAGTTCCACTTGATAAGCATGACATTTATGCCAAAGGAAACATGGCGAGTATCTCTCCTACCGTCACGATAAATATATCTCATATTCCTGGAAAGGTTGAAAATGTATACATTGGTGTGGATTGTTCGCCGGAAGAAATTATGATCTGCACCGAGATCTTCAAAGAATTTTGCGATGTATTCGCTTGGTCATATGAATATATGCTAGGAATCGACCCTCGAATTGTCGAACATGAGATTAAAACCTAACTGGATGCTAAGCCTGTTCGACAATGACATAGAGTTGTAAATCCTAGGAAGGCCCCTGCTATTAAGGAAGAGGTAGAAAAACTTCTTAACGTTGGCTTTATCTACCCGGTTCCCTTGACTGAATGGGTATCCAATCCCATTCTTGTGAATAAAAAACAAGAAACCATCTGCGTATGCATGGATTTCCATGACCTGAACAAAGCTTTTCCCAAAGACAACTCCCCAACACCCTTCATTGATCATATTCTTGACGAATGTGCAGGAAGCGATATTTTTTCTTTTATAGATGGAATTTTAGGGTATAACCAAATTCAGATTAAGCCAGAGGACCAACATCAAATGGAATTTATTTTCCCTTGGGGTACATTCACATACCGGAAGATTCCTTTCGTCCTTAAAAACGTTGGATCAACCTTCCAACGAGATATGACCTTTGCATTTCATGATCTCAAGCATATAGTCGAAGCCTATCTCGACAATCTCATTGATCACTCTCATAAGAGAGTGGATCACCCTAAACATCTTCGGCTAGTTTTTGAAAGATGTCGCCATTATCACATTCATTTGAACCCTCATAAATGCATCTTTTGCGTTAGGTCGGGTCGACTTCTAGGATTTTTAGTGTTTGAGACTGGGATCATGGTAAATCTGTTAAATGTTGAGGCAATACTTCAATTCCCTCCCCCGCACACTATTTGTCAACTTCAAGGTTTACAAGGGAAAACTAAATTTTTACGATGATTTATAGTGACCTATGCCAATATTACTAAGGGTTTCATGCGTCTCTTAAAGAAGGACACTCCTTTTATCTGGGATGAGTGAGCCTAGGAATCCTTCGATGCTTTGAATAAATCCTTGGTATTTATGCCTCTGCTGAAGTCTCCAGACTATGGTAGGAATTACTTGCTTTATTTTGTCGCGTCCGATGAAATGATTGGTATGGTGTTGGTTCAGGAGGATGACGAGCTCTGTGAGCACGTCATTTACTATCTTAATCGAAACTTAGTCAGCCCTGAACACAAATATTCTCATGTTGAAAAGCTAGATTTGGTTGTCATTCACGCAGTTCAATGATTACGACACTATATATACCTTTTCAAAACTATTGTGGTTGCCGATGTCAATCCATTTCAATTTTTCCTTACTAGGCGTATCATAGGGGGAAAGTACAATAAATGGATTATCATTCTACAAGAATTCAATCTCAATTTTGCTTCTGCGAAGTCCAAAAAATCACTAGTTTTTGCAGAGTTACTATCTGACTTCCCTTGGTTAGATGAGGATGTTATCCATCTTGATTCATTTGTGGATGAACACATTTTCCTTGTCTCGTCATCAAAACCCTGGTATGGATATATTGTTGTTTATCTTCAAACTTTGAAGTTCCCTCAGCATCTCTCGCGAGATGACCGACGGCGTATACGATACCAAGCTAAGAACTACCTTATCATCGGTGACACTCTATATCACCGAGCAGTAGACAATATCTTGCGTCATTGTTTGAATCATGAAGAAGTTCAGTCTGTTCTAAACTACTACCACAGTGGGGCTTGTGGTGGTCATCTATTCGGGCTTGCGACAGCCCAGAAAATTTTGCAAGCTGATTATTTTTGGCCATATGTTTTTAAAGGTTGCATCGAAGTGGTTAAGAAGTGTCACCCCTTCCAAGTGTTCACTCGAAAAATGTGCTCGCATCCAGCCCCTCTCCATCTAGTCGTTACCATCGGCTCCTTCACCAAGTGGGGGGTGAATTTTGTGGATTGCAACCCAACTTCGACTAGGGGGCATCAACACATTATCGTAGTCATAGATTACTTTACTAAGTGGGTTGAGGCCATGCCTACAATTATATCCAATGGTAAGACTGTTGCCTTCTTCATATTCAATCAAATTATATCCAGGTTCGAAATCTCGAGTGAGATTGTCATTGATCATGGCAGTCACTTTGAAAATGAAATGATGAAAGCATTAGCATAAAAAATGGAGTTTAGAAATGGTCATTATTCCCCTTACTACCCCCATGCAAATGGACAAGTAGAGGTCGTGAACAAGTCTCTCAAGACCATTTTGCAAAAAACTGTCAGCCAGAGAAAATCTGACTGGCATATCATGCTTTATCTAGCACTTTGGGAATACCAAACCTCGGTTAAAACTTCCACCATTTTTTCCCCTTTCCAATTAATGCATGGTGTGGAACCGATCCTACCTATTGAATGTGAAATCCCTTCTCTTAGATTGACAGTTGCGCTTTTACCTGACACTTCCTATCTCGAACAATGCCTCGTACACCTAGAGAGTCTATATGAGCAACGTTGAGATGCCTCCACAGCTATTGAAGTGAATAAAATACGTGTCAAGGTCCAATATGATAAGTCTATCTGTCCTCGACAATACATTGAGGGTGACTTGGTCCTTCTGTACGACCAATTCAAAGAACCACTAGGGTCAGGCAAGTTCAAACCCATGTGGCACAGTCCCTATATCATGTTACGTGTCTTGGAAAAAGGAGCCTATGAATTAGAATATTATGAAGGGAACGTGATGGTTGAGCCCAGGAATGGGCTCTATTTGAAAATATATTACGCTTGAGCCCCAAGCTTGGGCGTAACTCTTTGTATACTAATGTATTTTAGTGTAGATATTTTTTCCCTCTTTTTTATCTTTAGCTTGTTTATCAATATTTCCATTGGTTGGAAGATGTCAACAGAGTCTTCAGTCTACTTAGGATTCGCAGATGGGGCCAATCGTCATACACAGAACTTGGCTTCCACCGCTTGGGTTGTTTAATCACCCAAGGGTCTATTGGTGTCTTCAGGTGGCGTTTTCCTAGGGCCATCCATGAATAATGTGGTCGAATATAGCGTTGTTATAGAACTTTTGTGCAATGCCATTTCACATGGTATTCACTCTTTAGAAGTTTGCCTGGACTCCCAGTTAGTAGTATGTCAGTTGAACGCCAGTTACCATGTGCATGATCCTACTCTACTCTGACGATTCTTACAGATACGACTTTTGGAATGACATTTTGATTTTATTACTTATCATCACATACCTAGAAGTTATAATTATGTATCTGATGCATATGCTAATTTTGTTTTAGATTGGAATTTGTCACATAACTAAAGCAAAGAAAACACTTTCATCAATGTACACATTCTAATATAAGTAAATTCGAAGATCAATGTTTTTATATATTTCATCTCTCCAAAAAATATGATGTTATAGTACAAAATTGGGGCTCACACCCTCAAAATACACATACGGTCGATCATACAGTAATCATGACATCTATGCCTGTGGTGCCGGGTGAGTGTCATGATAGCATACTATGGTGTTTGTGAAACGCCAAAATATTTGTACCCAAGCACGGGGCACACCTACCACTTGTCGCTGCATCTCCTCCGGCAAATCCTCTACCTAAACCATGGGAATCCTCTACGTCAAACGAGACAGGTTTCCCTACATGTTTTGAAGCACTCTATCCACGTCCCCTCCCACTGGCTCATCTCCTCGGTGCCTCCATCGATGTGGTGGAAGTCCATCCAGTTGTCATGGACCCACGTCTATGTCACACACATGTTTAGTTAGTACTTGACATCATCCAAAAATATTTTTGTTTTCTTATGCAAAAATACAAAAAAAATGAAATATTCAAAAAAAAAATGTCGTATCTATGTCTCTGTAGGCGGAACCTTGTGGTAATGGCATGTCTAGATCTCCTCTGAAGACAAACCCTGCATAAGGGTAGTCCTCCAGAGCCATCACCTGTTGACTCCACCAGAAGAAAAACTCATCATTGTAGGGTGTTGGCACCCTACCACCCCCCTATCACCTCATCACCTTGGTCAACTAGACCATGGCTGGATCGCGAGGTCCATGAGGAACAATATCAACTCTAGGGCCCAAGCCTAGAACCCGCTTGAAGAAAAAACTACAAAGGATAGACGCGAACCCAAAGTTCATCTTTCTACCCAGTTTGCAGTCTGTCATCTGGCTCTTCATGTTGTGCAACAGTGAGGTGCACTAGTTGTAAACCATGGGTCAACTAAATAGAATGTAAGTGGCCTCGATGCCTGGTGCAAAGAGGCTAACCCTGTGATCTGTTTCAACACTAGGACAACAATCTTGAGACTCAGATTGTTGATCGCTCTAATCGGGAGTTGGCCCCCTACCTTTTCATTCCTTGCAATGCAATGAGTGGCTATGTAATCCTCTATGTTCATGCCACACCCAGCTCCCCGAGATTTGAGGTTGACCACCTCACCCCAACGCAACAATCTTGTCAAGAATTAGATTTCCTCAACTTCGATCCTTAATGGTTGTCCATCAAGGTTGAAGGTCTCAATATCTGAATCCAAATACTTCACAAGCAGCTGAAGCTTACTCACTTCAACCCTCATACCTTTGAGAGCTCAAAACTTGTATAGCCCACATATTTTTAAGGCCATCTGGGCCCCTGTATCTCTCTCCACTGCAACATCCACCTCTTCATGCTCTCTTTCTCTCCACTCTAGCACCATCTTGCAAGATTCAAACCATTTTTTTGAGTTAGAAACATCTTAAAAACCTTATCCATGGACATGTATGCAAGCTACAGTTTACACAGTCGCGTATAGGGCTGCTTATATGCTAGTTGTTTTGTAAACAATTGTGTATAGGTATGTGTATACGCGACCCGATGATCTATAGCCCGTGTACACCTTAGTTTCTAAATTGCGCCCTAAAATACTCAAAAAAGGAAACCTAATTGCACATTTTAATCCACTAGAAATACAGAGAGGAGCAAGATGAATTACCTGGTCCAAACGATTGTTGATTCTGTCGCTCGTGGCTCCCGCAATCAGCAGTTGAAATTCGGGGGCAATTTGGTCCAAAATGCACTATTTGGGTAAAAAATACAAATGGTATAGTAAAATTGGTTTTGTTTACTATTTATAGAAAAAAATTACCCACTTTACATAGTTGTTTCTAATATTTTGGCCTAATGGATTAATACGACAGTGGATGGAGTTGGTTTTGGTGGTTTTATCCAGGGATTCTTGCGGTTTTCAGCACCATGTCACTCGTTCGTAACTTTGGACAGATATCTTCATCATCCAGCATATAGGATAGGTCACCAATCCATTATGCACACTTGTATCATCCTATGATTGCAGCTCATATGCCTTAGGTATGAACCCATTTAATAGTGACACAGAACCTTCTATATGCAACTAGAAGTGTCGTTATTGAATGGTAGAGACTTACCAAACATGGGTACCCTAGTTAGATCCCCTGCTCCATTCGGTGCCCATGTACAGATTTTTGTTCGTAGGATCGGGAGTCCCTTGTAGTTAATATGTGACTTTATGTTTGAACCTCATTTCTTACTCATAAGCATGTTGACCTATACCTAGAGGACTCCCAACGAGTCTGGTTTAAGCTCTTTTCTGACTCTCTCAAAAAGTGAAACGATTGTCGAGTGAACTTGTCTCTTTCACACTCATAAATTGGATTTGAAATGACATCTATTTTGTGTAAGTTTACCCCTTTTTTAAACCAAGTAGACTAAAATTACAAAAAAAGGACATTTTTTGGCGTTAAGTTGTAATTGCATCTCATTCTCTTGCTTGTAGTATCGAGCTTATTATCAGTTCTCTCTTTTGTGTTATATGCCTTTCACCTCAGCAGTTTGCATAATCAGCCAAGCAGATTCTTGTTTATATCCTTTGCATCTTGACACCCTATACCCAAGAGGAAACATTCCCACGAGTGTCCATCTCCCGCATGCACCTCATTGCATTGGGCATAGGTATCTTCCACCACTGGAACTAGTTGCTTACTTGTTTACTTGTGACACTCGTTTCCTCCTCTATATCATAACATTCATTTGACTATGAAAAAACAAAAAAAGGTAGGCGTGAAAAGAATATTATCTTATATTGGCAGCAATTGTGTCGCCTGTGAACAGAGAACAAACTTTTGAGTCCACATTTCATCAAAATTTTGGGTTTAGGATGACCTTAGGAAGCTGAGCTTGTTACTGAGAATTTACTCCCCCGACTGGTTACTCTTCCAATCTCTATGGAGAGTTTGATTGATGCCTCCTGCATCACAAAGTTTCATCATTGAGTCTATGTTGCCAGAGTCTTCCATATGTCTCATTCTCTTGTTCAAAGGATGTCTATTAACCCGTGTCATCCATTCCTCAGAACTATTGAATTTTCATGTCGGCCATACCCTTAGTGTGTCTCAGAATTACATGAAGTTGTAGTCCTATCGTGCACCCTCGTCCCACTTTCATCATTGGTAGGTAACCTTGAACCCAACAGTCGACATTTCATCATTGGTCACCAACTCGGGGGTTTCCCTTGTGTTCGATGGAAATAAATCTATTCACACATTGGGATTCGTTCAGTGTCTTGGATGCCATTAGCCTTATTGGTGGTTCTCTCGCTTTTGTCGGTGTTTTTCCTTATTGGCTGCTATTTAGAGGGTCTTTTCGTGTCTCGCTTGCATCTGACACACGTGAAAGACGCACATGGTGGTTGGTTGGTGAACATATTCTTCATCCAATTTCCTCCAAATCATCAAGCTCCTGCTTTGTACCTCGTGATGAATGATGAGAGATTCCTCAATGCTCTCCTTTAAGCGGGTCTCCTTCCATCGACTTCAGCCCATCTATTCTGGAAACAAGACCTAGAGTTCTATGAGTACCTAGAGGCTTGCAGCCATTAGTGGCAGGTTCTCCCACCATCGATAGTTGGGAATACATCAATGTCCCCTGATCGATGGATTCTTCAAGTGTTCAACCCCAACACCTTTATTCACATTTGTAAGAATGTACTTAGTGCCTTGATACCTATTTTCATTATCGGTAGGTTGTCTCGCGTTTGTTAACGGTATACCTTAATTACCAGTAATCAAATGAAGTCTCATTGTATTCGACCTCAACTCCTTTATTCACACGATGTAGACTTGCACCTTTGGCAGATCATGTAGAAGACTTGAAGACATTAGTTCATAGCCGCAGCTTTCCCGAGCTGTTGCTATATTTCATTGGACCAATACCTATGTGACTTAAGTGATCACGGGAGATCAGATTGTACTCCATTGTATACATATATCTTCATATTGATTTTGAGACTAGTTTTATTGGGCTGTGTTCATGACTATGACAACCTTTGGCATATAGCCACCTTTGTATTGCCTACTCATGGCCATGAACAGTTGTTTGGTATATTTTCACATGGATCTGCAGTGTAATTCAAATTGGCATCCATGTGCGCAAAGTCAATACAGATTGTAATATTCTCATGAGCAACTAGTTCTTCCAGATGGGTCTCCATTACTCCACTTTTGGATATTATAATGTATTTCATCCATCGCAAATACTCCTTTGACCTCACACATTAGGGGGCATCTGTTATAGCAAGATTTGCCTCAACCTAGAAAAATTTTCTCAAAAGGCCTTTTCCCATTTCCCTATCCAGACTTGAAGTCTCATTTTGCAAATCCCAGAGATAAAAACAATATTTTTCCACATATACCCGCCCTAACTATTATACAGCATGTATATACATAAGTTGCACCACTACAACCCGTGTACATCGAGTTATGTGCCCAAAATTAAAAAATAGTGTCAGTTTTCCATGTCACATCACAGGATCCATGATGCTTGACCTTCCCTATACAGGAAATGTTTCGACTCAGCCATTCAGTTCCACTTGAAGGCTATAAATGGGCCATATCCAAGCTGTGGAAAAGATGAGAAGAATTCAACTTTGAGAGAAAAGTTACTATGGAGAAATTATTCACTTCATATTGAGTATGCATCCCTTTGTCCTTTTAAGTCTGAACACATTGTTCAGTCCCCAAGCTCTTCCCTACTTGATTGAGAACCTCATTGTCTCTCTTATATGAGCTTGCCTTTGGTGGAGGATTGAAGTGGTGGAGGCCCAGCTAGAAGGGACTTAGTTTCTCGGTTCTGAACTTTGTCGACGCGGAAGTTTGTAATTCATTCACTTTTGTTGATTACATTTTAATAGAAATACTCTTTTCTCGTACAATTAACGTCTTGCAAATATTTGAATTGTTATTCCATGGGAATATTTGTTGTGAATGTTGATGGATTATGCTATTGAATGTGCTAACTTTATATATTGTCACTATATCCTTGCATTTTTTGGTTGTTGAGGACAAGTTACAGGTATATTGCTTTGAGTCAAGTGCTCAATGGTGGACTTCATTGAACTTCTGGACGAGGTAGGCTCTTCATCTTGTCTTGTTAGCATATTCGCTTATACATCATACCTAAGATTAGAGTTTATTTCTACAGTCATTTCCATCTGTTGTGGTTTACCCCTGGCCATAGAGAGATTTTCCTCGTAACAGGAACTCCTTCAGCATGCAACTTCCTTATTGCATAATCCTTCACTATCTATGATAGCCTCAACCTTGATTTAGCTTCAGTTGTTTACCAAATATTCCATAAGGAATGTAAACATGCATCTTTGTTGTGCCTCCAAACTGTTTATCCACACATATTCCTTGTTTTGTTAACTTACATACATGATGCACTTAACCACAGGCGTAATCATAAGCCTATGTGTATCTACCATAGGTATATTTTGTAGCTCACATACATATTTTCATTAAAATCATTTAACTCATGATTGTTCACAATCATTCTCATGCAATCCTCAAAGGCATAATCATTTTTCCTCTTATCATGACAACAGAGCATCCTTGTTCATTTACTCCTTCATATATTTATACTATCCTTTCCTGAGGGAATGGAACACATTGCCCTTAAGCTATTATTCAAAACAAAAGGTTCTTGACTCTTCAGAATAGAGTCATCCATGCATCCATGGTATCCATTCAATGTGGGCAAGTGCAATTCTTGCCTCACATTTCACTCATACATCATACATGTGCATAATTTTCACATTTAACATCATTCATTCATATCTATTAGGTATTAATATTAATGTTCTTTAGTGAGGGATTACAGTCAATCATATGACTAGTATCACAGTAACAATTCGTACTGATGTTTCCCTCTCTACATGGAAATAACCAACAAGGCTCACTTTTCCCTTTCTACTGTAAAACATTCCATAATTCAGAATTCATAACTCAAGGAAGTAAGATAACCACTTCTAGTCTCTTCTTCATGCCTCAATTCAATATTGGTCAACAAATCTCTACAAGGGAATCTTTTCCTAAACTCCCTCTTATAGCTATCTGAGTATACCAAGCCATATATATATGGCTACCATCCACCTCTGGATGTCAATATGATCCACTGGTCATCCAAGGTGTTTTGACACCTCCTTAATAATACCTTGCATCAGTCTCTCATTAATCCTTACAATCTTATCTTATTAAGATAATAGGTCACAACATTATCAATATTTAACTCTTGCTGACACAGGGTCGATCTCATCAAAAGGTCCATTAGTAGACCATATGATCCGGATTTTATGAGAAGAATGAAATGAATACAGATTATTAACATATCATTAACACAAAATAACAGAGATACAGTAAAATTGGTTTTCTATTCACTATTGAAATAAGTTGAAACTATAAAATGCAGCGGAAACAAGCTTGTTGGAATGGTGGCGGCTTATCTCTGAGAAGAGATGTGACGGTTGCACTCATTCGCAAGAAGATGATTACAATGAGGCTCTGAAGGCCTTTTATAATAAACAAGAATTCCAAAAATCCTAGACATCCAAAAACCTAACCCTAGGAGATGAAGCGCCAAAAGTCATGTGGGCCCCGTTTGGGTAAGTTAGTACATTAACTTCCTGGGGTCGTAACTTTTGCATACAATCTTCGTTTTAGGCGTATGATAGCCTGTTGTAAAGGTATCATCGAGGAGATTCATTTTGGGGCCTCAATCATGCCGTTGGCGAACATAGAGTTGGGATGATCCCGAAAAGCCTTCATTTAGACCCTCAAAATGGCCCCAGAAGTGAAAACTACTAAAAATAGTAAATTGCCAAAATTGTCAAAAAACTATATTGAGCCAGTTGGAAAAGGTGGGTGGCCACCGATATCCATATGGATCAAAACTCCCTCATTAGGAAGCAATGGTCTCCATTTCTTTGAGTTCCCCCATCAGATGAGGAAATTTATGTTGAATTTGGCCTCGGGTGAGCCACTTGCCTTGGTGCAGGAGTTGCCCTGCTTTGACGACTCGATAAAGTTGGATCCTTTGTTGTCGAGTTCCCATGATTTGTGTGTCAACAATATGATCGTTGGATGCCTATTGGATGCAGTTGGGGTTGAGCTCTATTGGTGTCAGTTGTTCTGCTACATCTGAGGTGTCCAATAATGGTGGGAAATAAGGGCGAAGGAGATCCACGTTGAACACTGGGTGCAGGCCAAAAAAAGGAGGAATGTTGAGCTCAAAAGAATTATCCCCCATGGCCTTGGTGATGGTTTACGGCCCATAACGGAATGGGAAAAGATTCCTATGGGATCTTGTAAGGTGTTATTTCTGCAAGTGCAACCAAACTTTGTCTCCCACCTGAAACTTATGTGGCACCCAATGTTGATCATGGCGTTGTTTGTACTTGTCATTGGACTTTTGTAGGATATCCTAAACTTGTTGGCGGATATGCTAGATCCGCTCAATGAACCGGGTGGCTTTGTCAACTTCAGTTGGAAAAGGAGATGAGTCGGTCGAGGTGACCGCAAGGGGAAGTACAACATCTATGGGACCCAAAGGTTGGAATCCCAACCCCACCTGGAAAGGGTTGTGGTTGGTTGAGCTATGCAAGGCTCAATTGTAGCTATGTTGGACATAGGGAAGGCTCCCATCCCATGTGGGAGTGTGCTTTTAATTATACATGTGAAGGATATGCACAACCATTCGATTTACGACCTCGGTTTGGCCATCTGTCTAGGGGTGGAAGGCCGTGGATTTGGTTAGCTTGGTGTCCAGCAATGACCAAACGCTCAACCAAAATGTGCTAAGAAATCGACCGTCCCTATCTAAGACAATGGTTTGTGGGAGTCCAAAATGTACCCAAACCCGTTCAAAGAAGAGCTTGGCAATGGCCTCTATGGTGATTCTCTTCTTGCAGGCAACCAGAATCACCATCTTAGAAAAACGGTCAACAACCAAAAAAACACAGTCATTTCTCCGCTTGGTGGATGGGAGGCCCGACATGTAGTCCATTGAGATGGATTTCCATGGCCTGTCAGGAGTAGGAAGAGGGGTGTACATGCCCTATTTATTAGTGGTTGATTTGGCAATAGCATAGGAAGTGCAGGACCTGATATACTTGCTGACCTCATGTCGAAGTTTTGGCCAGTAGAAATGTTTCTGTAGCATCGCCACTGTCTTTTTGATGTTGAAGTGTCCTGCCACCCGGCTGTAGTGGGCTTCCCAGATCATCTTCGCTCACTCGCTTTATGGAACATAGATATGGCCCAAACGACATAGCAACCCATCCTAAAGATAGAAATTATCGACAACTATGTTTGCACCCAACATTTGGTAGGTGGTGGTGAAGTTCGGGTCTGTCTCATAGAGTTGGGGCCATCCAGAGGTCTCATGGCTGCAAGAGTCTAGCATCGTGGTGAGTGTCGCGACTGGTGGTCTGTTGAGTCAATTAGCGACATGATTGGTGATTCATGTTTTATACTTGATGATGAGGTGGAATTGTTGCAAGTATGTGCACCACTTTTGATGGCAATCATTCTATAATTTTCCTTGTCTCTGCATAAACTGCAGTGGCTTATGATCAGTGTGGATGACTGTCTCCTTCCCAAGAATGTAATGTCTCCACTAGTGGTAGGCTTGCACAATGGAGTACATTTCTTTGTCATAAGTAGGGTACTTACGGACAACATCGGATAGTATCTCACTATGATAGGCCATGGAGTGGCCGTGCTAAGTGAGAACGGCGTCCACAGCATAATCTGAAGCATCTGTCTCAATATCAAAGGGATGTTGTAGGTCTGGTAGTGAAAGTACTGGGGATGAGCACAAGTGTTGCTTCGAATCATTGAATGCTTGTTGTTGGGACTATCCCCATGCAAATTTTGCCTTACCACCACCCTTGGTGATTTGGCTGAGGGCCCATGCAATATGGGAGAATCCCAACACAAACCTGTGGTAGAAATTGTCAAGGCCCAAGAAGCTCTGAAGCTCAGTGAGTGTGGTTGGGGATGGCCAATCATGGATGACTTGGATCTTGGCTGGATCCACATGTACATCATGTTGATCAATGATGTAGCCCAGGCAATGAACCATGTCCATGTTGAACGAGCATTTTCTCAAGTTGGTGTATAGCTTGTGTTGCTACAGGGTGTGCAGAACCTGTTGAATATGTTGCAAGTGTTCGGCCCAAGTCTTCTTGTAAATGAGAATGTCATCCAGATACACCACTACAAAATTATTGGTGAATGGTCACAGGATATCGTCCATCATCCTCATAAAAGTGGCTAGAGCATTTGTCAAACCAAAGGGCATGACCAACCATTCAAAAAGGCCTTCCTTTGATTTGAAGTTGGTCTTCCATACATCTGTCTGTTCTATCAGGACCTGGTGGTAGCTAGACTTCAGATCAATCTTACTGAAGTATTTATCCCCTGTGAGTTGATCAAGGAGGTCGTCGATTTAGGGAATCGGGTACCGATTTCTAACTGTGATTTTATTCAGAGCCCGGTAATCAATGCAGAGTCGTCAGGTTCTACATTTCTTCTGTACCAACACGATTGGGCTCCCGCAAGGTGATGAGCTGGGACAGATGTGCCCCTTGTGGATCAATTCTTGGATTTGTCACTTGATCTCCTCATTCTCTAACAAAGAACGATGATAGACTGGCCCATTGGGCAGCGGTGCACCATGGGCCAGATCAATGGAGTGCTTGACCTGGCAGTGCAGAGGTACCTCAGTAGGTGAGGAGAAGATATCCAAGTATTCTTCCACAACGTTATCTACTTTCTTCTATTGTGTGGAAAGGTCGGCCACAAAGACCCTAGATGTGGTTGTGATCTTTCGCTTATTCTAAGAGTGAATCACGAAGAAGACAAACTTCCCTGTCTGAGAGATGACCTTCCTACATTGCTTAGTAGAGATCAAGGAAATAGCACTAGGTGGTACTGCCTCAGGTATCCTGTACAATTTTCTACTCAAAGTAATAATAACACTACGAGGCCTAGACTCGTATACAGCATGACGTTTTCATAAATAAGGTCGGCCCAAAATAACATCACCAACTTCGAGAGGAGCAACATCACACAATACCTCGTCTTTAAAGGGCTTGATGTCATATGACAGCCGACACTGTTGGTTGACGCAGAGATTGCTTCCTTGGTGGAGCCATCCAATGGTGTAGGGTTATGGATGAGGCATTGTGGGTAGGGCCAACCACTTGATGACCTTTGTAGAGATGAGGTTCTTATGGCTACCACTGTCAATGATGAAGTGCAGCGGGGTGCCTTTTACCCACATTTGTGAATGTAAGAGGCACTCTCCTTCTTTTGGTTCGTCTGGTTCACCAGGTTGGAGCTTGGCGGTAGCAACAATGGCACTGGGTTCTGCGTCAATGATCCATCTTCCCCTTTCTGGTTCTGGATCAGAGTTAGAATCCACATCTGATTCAGAGGCTTTCACTTCGACCACCAGTGACTGCTTTGAGTGACAATCAGCAGTGTTATGCCAAGGGCTCTTATGGAAGTCGCACCACTTCCCGGTATCTTTCTTTGTCTTTCCAGTGTCCTTTGCTTGTGGCTTGGACTGGTTGTCCTGATACTGTCCATCTTTTCTCTTTCCTTTGTTCTGTGGGTTGGGGCCACCCTTTCCTGGCTTTTGTTGTGAGGCATTCCCAGGCCCAAATTGCAGCGTCTTTTGTTAGAGCTTCTGCTTGATTTTGACAACATATCGATAGGCCGCGCCCAAGGATGAGATGTCTAGAAATTCCATTTCAGTCTGGATGTATCTATGCAGAGCACCACGATACTTGAGCACCAGAAGTTGCTCTGAATCTTTGATACCCAGCTTGGTGCACAAGGTATGGAAGATATTTGTGAAATATGTCACTACTTGGTCTCTTTCTTGCCGCAGTGTGGTCCATTTGGTATATAAGTCGTCATAACTTCCGAAAAGGTAGTATTGTTCCTTAATAGCATCTATGAAGGAATCTCAGGTGGTTGTGACTGTAAATAATGAGGGTTCCTCTATTTCCTTTTGCTCACAGAACGTTTCCCACCAATCTTTGACATGGGGGACGTCTTTGAGGAGCGCAAAAGTAATCTTTTCTCTATTCTAGAAGTTATGGACAGAAAAATACCCTTCTAGCAAATTCAACCACTTGTCTACAACATTTGTGTCTATCTGACCTTCAAATATAGGAATATAAAATTTTATTTGTACCTTGAAGGGGGTGGCGCCTCCGCTCGAAGAAGATGTGTCACTTGTTGGTAGCCGCCGAAGGATTTGCGTGAAACTATCCATCATCTCGTTCCTCTGTTGCATGAGGGCTTCCTCAATCAACAGTTTGAAAGGATCTCTTGTCCTGTCATCTTTATTTTCTCCTGCCATGATAGGTCACTTGGGCGTGCGAGAGCTTTTGTCCTCAAGAGAAATAAGCTCAAGACCCAACTCTTTGTACTCTGACCTCGTTGGGGACATGCATTAAGACGACAAGGAGCAGACCGCTCTGATACCATAGATCCAGATTTTATGAGCAGAACGAAATGAATATAGATTATTAATAGATTCTTGACACAAAATAACAGAGATACAGTAAAATCGGTTTTCTATTCACTAATGAAATAAGCTAAAACTGTAAAATGCAGTGGAAACAAGCTTGTTGGAATGGTGGTGGCTTATCTCTGAGAAGAGATGTGACAGTTGCGCTCATTCACAAGAAGATGATTACAATGAGGCTCTAAAGGCCTTTTACAATAAACATGAATGCCAAAAACCCTAGACATCCAAAAACCTAACCCTATGAGATGAAGCGCCAAAAGTCATGTGGGCCCCGTTTGGGTAAGTTAGTACATTAACTTCCCAGGGTCGTAACTTTTGCATACAATCTTTGTTTTAGGAGTATGATAGCCCGTTGGAAAGGTATAGTCGAGGATATTCATTTTGGGGCCTCAATCATGCCTTTGTTTATCATTGAGTTGGGACAATCCCGAAAAACCTTCATTTAGGCCCTCAAAATGGCCCTGGAAGTGAAAACTGCTAAAAATAGTAAGTTGCCAAAATTGCCAAAAAACTGTTTTGAGCCAGTTGGAAAAGGTGGGTGGCCACCAATATCCATCTTGATCACCATACCTTACAACCCACCATAGGCTATAACATGCCTAATTTTCATGTTCAATATTTCTCCATATGCATCCAAGTTTTTATTATTAATGCCCCTCGACATAATCCCACTTTTGTAGGACTGGATATCATTTCTCCAAAATAAATGATGGGCTTATTCTATCATATTCTAGCATGATTCAATTTCATTGGGTAAAATCACCACTTATTTTTAATCTGCATCCTTCCCCTCAAGGAACTTATGTAGATAATTTTCGTATGGCAGTAATATTCTCAACTGGCTCATCTTAGCCTTGGTGAACTAGTCTCATGATTGTTCCCTTGCCCATCTAGGCATGTGTTTGAATCATGCTCTGCTAGATAGGGTAGGGCGGGGTGCCCTCTCCCTTAAAGTTTTCTAAGAAAGAAATTAATCACTTGAATCTTTCGTAAGCCCAAGCAGGCCAAGTGTTGTTTCCCGCTCTGATGCCAATTTATAACAAACCCCACCCCTAAGTACCCTTTTGAGGGATGGGGCATCAAAAAGTTTCTTACTCTAATCGTCTCAAATCCTATGTCCTAGGTATTCATCCTCTTCTACTCACTCATAGCTTTCTAATGACTACTACCAGGCTCAAATCTGAGCTCTGGATTGCAAGTTAAGGTCTCCCGAAGCTCTTAGGATGTTATTAGTTGAGGACCATGTGGCACCCACATGGGTCCATATTGTTTGTACCATCTCCAAATACCTATGTACACGGTGTAAGTTCATCCACCGTTCAATCTGATGGTGGTAATTGATCCTCCTTTAACACATAAGCTAGAGGGGAGTTCAACGTTCGACGCTCTGGCACTGAACATCCCTTCTCCTTTCTACATTCATGTCCTCCAGAGTCCCGAATTCTTGAACATCCAAAGGAGCTTGAAATATCTCCATGTGGCTCCAACCTTCGTGCCTTTCATCTTATCTATGACACTACACCCCAAACCTTCAAAGTCTCGAAGTCTCGGACTCTCGAAGGGTCCACTCTCACACGTGGTGACGTATTAAATGCGAGGGCAAGGATAGGTGGATCCCAAGAACTCCACCTTCTAGATGGACCAAGAAAGTATATGCCAGGGGTGACATGTGGCAAGGCAGGGATGACATGTGGCCCTAGAGTGGGTGACACCTGTCACATTTTAACGGGCACATAGGGTCTGCGAAACGTACGAATCCGAGTCACACGTGACACGTCAATCGTGGGTCCACGTCACCCTAGGTGATGTCAGTGTGCCACATCACTCTGGGATGATAGCCTTCTGACACCCTTAGATTTCACGATCAAGATGCGTCCACATAGATCCATTTATCTACGGCCTTCGTTACTTCGTAAACTTGATGTTCGGGGAATTCGTTATGTGGTTTTGTCCTTACTCCTGGAGTGGTCAACGTTGGGCTGACCACGGTCTAGATATATGATCATGGGAGATCCTGAAGGGTTCCTGGATCTATGATCCTCGTTACTTCCAAGCTCTAATCTTTGTAGGTGTCGACGTTATGGCCGCTCCACTCTCCCAAAATAGGACTTCGTCAAACTACAGTACGCGAGTCCCTCCACTGGTTGATCGGACGGTTAAGAGGGGTTCTTAACGGACTCCCAAGATCTATGGCTTACATAAATTCGCAACTCCGACATTCAAGAGTTTTGGTGTTATGATACCCATGTTCTCCTGAAGTGGTCAATGCTGGACTGACCACGACGTAGATCCAATGGTTATGGAAGATCCTGAGTATCCTCAGATCTATGGATCGCGTTACTTTGTGACCGGTAAGTGGGTCAAGATTTAATCGATGGGACATATCCCATGGTCATGGTTGAGAGACCACTAGATTTCGGTCAACCTCATGGGTAACCGAAACAGCAGGTTACCTTCGGTTGGTTTAGGAGGTTATAGAGTCATAGCATCCCGAAGCTCCGAACTCTTGGAGTTTTGAAGCCAAAAGGCTTAGTTCCCATTGGGAGTAGCACTGGGTTCCATGGTCCTAGTCACATGAGGTTTCCTGACAAGTTTTGGGGCTACATGCCCAACTCTTAGGGTCGTGGGCATGAGCCATCGGTCACACAAATGAGTGGTTTGAAGGATGTGCCCTTTGTCTGCATTCTACGAGTTTTATACCTTTTGAGCTCGCAAACACTTCGAATGAAGTGTGGGAACACTTCTTGCACTTTTACTGGAATTTAGAACTTACATATTTATTAACCTCTACACAACTTACATAGGCTCTGTGCACCCTTGCACTACCTCTCCTGAGCTTAATAGACCTTTTTTCTAGGAGACCCAAAACAACTGGAAGTGTAAACATGCATACATGAAACTGTGTCTATGGTCAACAAAATCACAGTTCATTTCCTTTAATTTGAACCACTATAGGGGATGAAGTATTTACGTGTACAGATCATGTTCGACCATGTAATTCCTTACTTGCTTAAATACACAACCAGGCAAAATAAAGAAAAACAGTCCAATCATCAAACAAGCATGCACATCCCTTAAACGTTCACGGAATATTCAACCTTATTTTACAGTTATTGTTCAGTTTCAAAGGGTATGAGAATACCTACCTATTACAATCGGTAGCCATCCGACTAACTATGGGTGTTCACCTCTCCACCCAACCATAAGCTCAGAGGAAATCACTCTTCGAACTCTGGCCACCCCCATGCCAATCCATGATATCACTAGGAGAAACTATTTCAATTCCTCAGAGACTCTCTCTATGTCATAGCCTCTACGAGGTTTATCAGATGCTTCCTCGACATCAAGCTCACGGGCCTCATCTCCGAGGAGTCCTCCTTTTTGTTCTCTCCTGTAACCAGAACAATTTAATATCTCGGTTCTTCTCTGAACTGGAGCTTCTCTCGCGCTCTCCTATTTTTCTCAGCATATCCCGATCGCATGCCCCCCTATGGGCTTGGTATGCTTGTTTTTATGTCTTCACGTGTATTATTGCATGCCTTTCTCCTCTTCAGGAAGGTTATGGACCTGTCCTATTCCTTCTATCAAAAGAAAACTCGGGTCAGTATGGGCCTGCAGGAAAACTGCACCCTGTGGTACTTTGGGCTGGCAGTCTTATGTCTCCTCAGTCAAACCCTCCATGCCTCCATTCATGGAGTAGTTGATTATTCAACCATCGATCCTTATTTCATTAACTGATTATTCCTTGGAATCCGAACAAGGCTTATTATTTCAATAAAGAGAGTTTGGTTCATTTTGACATAATTAACCCTCTCTATGGTTTTCTCACTATTTCCTCTAGTGATATCATGGCCAGTACTTCGAGGCTTCACCCCCACAGTCAGTTATTGGCAATCTAAACAATAATACATTTACATTGTTCCCATGCCATAGCATGGTGATCATAATTAATGATTAATTACAAGCTGGGGGAAACAATGGTATTACAAATAAAAACCCCAATTCACCTAATGTATCATAGAAAAGTACCTCAACAAAGACCAAACCTCGAAGTAGTGGTCATAAACAAATAAGGTCATCCACTAGATGTTAATATTATGGTAGTTGCAGGAGGTATTTACCCCCACATGTGAACCTGACGAGAATAGAAGACTCCGGGAAGCAAGAGAAACCCTAATGAGTTGGCCAATAACCCTAGAAGCCTTGTCGGCTCAAGAAGATAATTTATATTAGGCTATTAGCCTCCAAGAGAAGAAGTCGACCAGAATTAATAATAATATACTGAACAGACACATACCCAGAAGGAGAAGTCGGCCCTAGCAAACTGGCAGGATTACTATAAATATAGGGTGCCAGTTCTCATTTGTATCATCTCAGGACTGCAGTTTTCCCAGTTGGTGCGCACTGCAGTTGCAATCTGGTGCGCAGGTTTGGAGGAGGGTTGCAGCTGCAGCTGCAATAGCAGCTAGTTTCAACATTGGCTTGGATATCTCTTGGCTAGGGTTTGGAACATCTAATCAGTCTTTTGTGATGTGCTATCCTTGGGGATTGATGTGCTACTCTTTGTCTAGCTATCTAGCCTAGGGTTTGCTTCCGGAGGTATTCTCAGGTCAAGGTTAAGGTGCTCAGAGGGAGGCTTCGGCCTGTGGTTGGGTGACGAGGGTATCGTCAATGGTAAAACGAGCACACCATCTTCTATATTCTAACAGGTTATGGGCCCACACCCCTTCAGTCATCCTAAAATGCTGGAAGGAAACATAGCCACTAGACATTGAGCTCGTTGAGGAACTGTCGCTAGGGTTACTAGCAGGAGCAGCTTCCAAAAGCACTGCAGCTAGGGTTACCAGCAGAAGCAGTTGTAGAAACCCTAAACCTCTTATCAAGGCACCTTAAGTGACGAGATTAACCTAATCTCTGGATAGATCAGTGCGCCCTAGACCAGCGCATCTCCTGGTACTCTCAGAAGGCCAAGAGTAACTGCCGCTAGGGTTACTAGCAGGAGTAGCTTCCAAAAGCACTACAGCTAGGGTTACCAACAGAAGCAGTTGCAGAAACCTTAAACCTCTTGTCAAGGCACCTTAAGTGATGAGATTGACCTAATCTCTGGATAGATCAGTGCACCCTAGCCCAACGCATCTCCTGGTACTCTCAGAAGGCCAAGACGTGAAGTTTGGATTTCTGGTCAA
>JZKD02S1770061.1:627451-637854 GCA_000966675.3 Picea glauca | reverse complement strand
TGTTTTATAGCCATGTGTGGCAATACTTTGTGACGTAAAAAGCATTCTTAAGTCTGCATGGAAAGGTGTGTCGTAGTTGCAAGATAGTTATGTGGTTTGTCTCCTCCAACTGTTCCTTGATGTAAGATTGTTTGATGAATGTTTCACTATAAGTCCTCATTGGCAAGTACAAAGAATGTAAGATTGACTTGGATACATATCATATATAGATTATTTTCCTATAGAACTGACAAGCACCATGGTTGGCTAATTAGGTGTCTCGGTAGATGGAAATATTTCCATAGGATGGCTAGTTGCTTAGTCTTTACAATCAGGTTGATGTTAGGCCCTAGAGTACAATAGGTTCCATGTCAATCTATGTGGTCCTAGTGGTATGGTTGGTTCCCCGTTGGTATGTGTTTGAGATAACGATTCTATAAATGAATGGAGGAGCATACACACTTTTTGGTTTTGATATGGAAGAAAGTTCCTTGGATGAATATCCTGCTTGGTTATCATGGCAGTTGCATTGTTCTCATTGGAGACACCAAGGGTTGATTGCAGACTTAATTATGAATTGGAATTGTGAGATTGCAATAGGAAGGATAGAGATGTTGTCCTGAATACAACAAAGAGTTCTCTTTGGAGCTTGGTCCAAGGGAAGTTGGTAACAGTTATTGTGGAAGTCTTGTGATAGCAGTGAAGATCAAATGATGGTGGACAAACAAGGTAAAATTTTGTGTGTTAAATAGAAATAGACTTGACCATATGGTAATGTGAATCACACCTTGTATTTGTAGCAAGTCTATGATGTCATGTTTTGATTTAATGTATTGATCCTTGAAAAGTTTAAGCTTGTACCTAGTGTCTCCATGAGATGGAGTATGTTAATTGTATGTACATGTATCTACGTATGTAACATGTAAAGGGAATATCATTGTAAGACCCAGATAGGCATGCATACCCATTTTCCATGTGTCCCTAATGATTTCGATAACTTGTTGGTATAATGTAGTAGCCTCTATTATGGAGTTCTTTAACACTTGGAGGAGCAGGGATATGTGTCGGTCGGATGCTCTATGAGTGGACCATGTTGGTTGTAGACTATGTTATAGAGTTGGTAAACACTTGGAGGAGTGGGCCATGTGTTGGTCAGATACTCTATGAGTGGACCATGTTGGATGTAGACTTTGGAGGTGCCTAGAAACTATAATTTTTATATTCAGGAGGAGTTCATCAAGAAGTTGAATGAACCATGTACACAAAGGAAATCTTATTAGATTGACGGTTGCAACGGTTAGGTACCGTTCATTATTGTGGATGGTTGTTCCTTTATATGGACTTTGACAATTTGGTGATGTTTGCATGATCGAGGTATGAGGTGAAAGTGTCGGGATGGACTAGATATGGAATTTGTTGATCAAGAGGTTCTTCAATTCATAGTGGAGCATTTGTTGCAGAGGATTAGATGATGATGAAGACCTAACTTGACAAATGTTAAGACAATTAGTCATCAAGGGGGAGTGTTCAAATTATTAACTCCTACTTGTCTTATGTGTGATAATATTTGTGGTTGTTATGATTATTGGTCATTATTGGGTAGAATTCGTTTCTACATAAAGAGTCTCTTTCCAAGTCTTTAGGAGGTTGTTAGATCTAGTTGGATTTGAGAGTTTCTCTCCAACTAGTTAGCTCCTAGTTTGGTGTGTGGTTGAGATATTCCTTCAATTAGTTGTTAGTGTGACGAAGATAGTGTGTCTATCTTGAGATAACATTCATGTATTTATATGTCTATTATTGCATTGATTAAATAGAGTGCTCAACACAAGTTTTGGTGTGTGTGAAAGAATGTCTACTCTCATATTTCCTTACACTTCAGGTAGCATTGGATTTCCTTTAAGGGAGTTTGGATTAGATCTTTGCCATTTTGTGAATGTTTCAGTTCATTCTTTCATTGTGGTTATAATTTTAAAAGGTTGTGGAATGTTTACCTCCAAATTCCTTTAGCTTCCAGACACTCCAAAAAGAGGTGAAAGGATCTCTCCTCTACATTCTTTCACATAACACACATAATCACTCCTTAAATGTCTTGTTTCCTCATTTTTTTTATGCTAACAGTTTATTGTGCACCATTAACTATGAGATAAATTTCATTTTAGGTAGTAGCTTGATCTTCTCCCATTTCTCCCCACATAATCGATGTTGAGTTGGTAACTCTATTTCCTCATGCAAGGTTGTTTCATTGTATCCTTTTTTTTATTGTCTTCAACCCAACTTTAAAGGCCCATGTTATAATGTTTCTATTTTCTATTGAAAATAGGGCTAGTCCTTTCACATTTTGGATTACAAGATCCCAATTTCCTTGTAGTTCTTAAGAAAGGTTGTGAAAGTTCTCAATGTATGCTCACTCTTTTCATTTGGAATGACTCCATTTTGAGAGGTTTGATAACGACTTCACTCCTCTCTTTGAAATCCACACTTCAAGTTCATGTATTCATGTTCATTGACTAAGTGAGGCCTTTCCCTAGTTACTATCCTCTCATAGAAAAATGTCTTATTTGATCTCGAGGGATCATGTTAGCCCTTTTTTTAAAAGCCCCATTGGATTTTTAAACAATCACCACATTAGGGACTTCTCGTTCATTGAGGTTTCTTTGTCTAGAGATCTTTGGTCTAGTCCTTGGAAATATTCTTGTAAAGGACTTACTTCCACCATGTCGAGACCCTTATTAAACTCCTCCATAGGGTCTTGTCGTAATGCATTGTTCATAATTACAAGGTCTCTTATTCCTATGTCACCTTTGTTTATTAGGGCTCGTACTTTTCTCCATTGTACCAACTTGAACTTGTTTTTTCCAAATAACCTTCTTTCCTTCCTTTCAAAGGATCATATCAACTTCCCTAATTCTTTGATGATTCTTGTGGGAACAATGAGAGTGGATTAACAATATACTTGTAATTATGAAATCAATTCCTTTGTAAGGTTATCCCACTATGTGGGTTGAACCATTGTATTCCCTAATAAGTTATCTTCGTCTTAATATTTTGTTGAATAGGGACCCAACCCAAGGTTTTGTGTCACCTCTTTGCTATTGGGTTTGTAGATATTGATAACAATGTTAATTTAACTCTATGTAAGAGCACATATATTTTCTCCCCTTTTCTTCCTCAAATTGGAATGGAGCCTAATCAACTTCTCTTTAGGAGTGCCTCTTAGGTGGCTTGGTCATATTATGTTGTGGGATTCCAAGTCTACATCCACCATCACTTTGTCTTTGATGTTTTACTCAATGGGTGTTAATTTATGAAACCTAGCACCACAACAATTAACTCAACAATAAAAATACTTTATTGATTAACTACATAGTTAGGTTTTAACCAAAAATCAATGGAAGCATCAACAATAAAAACCAGTCACATTGCACATGAGATTCGAGTAAAACCCCTAGAAAAACCCTTGCGGGAAAACCATATCTTATTTTATTATGATTGGGCTCCCTTCCTGGGATAATGGCCCTTCATAGGATTACAAAACAATGATAGCCTAACCCACCTGGTTATTATCTCTCTCACTACCCCTTCAACACTTCCTCAACCCTGCCCACTCACACTTAGATGAACTCTCTTCACCTGATGAACTCTCTTCACCTGCTCAGTGAGATCTCTTCACTCTCTCTTAGTGTGTCTCATCCCCTCACCTAGGCTGCCTTTTACTACAATGAGGTTTGACCAAATCAATCACTAACCATAGATCTCTAAAGTGATCAAAGGATGAGATCTAATCTCACCTTCACTTTAGATCTAATGACTATGACTTAATCAAACACTTACTTAAGTTACTAATGCCACTAACTTATGCATTTAACTTAATTAATTAAAGGAACATTCACTTTAATAATTAACACATAAAGTGAACTTCATAAGGTTTTCTAAGAGGTTGTAAAGGACGAATTCCAAAGGCTAGACACCGAGCCTCTGTGGAAGTACCTGTCCGACGCTACAAAAATCAACAATGGGTCCTTCATCCATAATTAGTTGTGTATAGACCTATTGGTCATGATCTCCCACTTCCCCCCTTGTTCCTCCCTCTGATATGTTGACATTCCTCGTCTTTACCACTATCCTATTTAAGGCATCCTCCATATTCTCGAATACCTTACCTCTCTGATTGGCTCATTGGGGGAGATGCTTCTACATTGTTTCACAAGGCATGCAATGGTGAGGGTTATTGGCCACTTGTCCCATCCTATCAACTTTGTGTTGGAATTTATTCTTAACCTGAGTTGGTTATCTCCTCCCCTTTCTTTGCCATTGTCTCTATAAAGATATTTGAGTTTAGAGCTTTATATCTATTTGATCCTATCCCTTTCTCCATCATAACCTTCTTTTCCAATTTCTTATTGATTATTATGGACTTTGATTTATCTTAATGAATCCCATATGATCCTTCCTCATCTCCTTTGTTTCACTATCGTTCAATGCATAATATCTCATCAAATTCCCATGCACATGGTAGGTACAAAACCAAAAGCGTATTTATTCATAATGTAGAGGTTGTATCCATTCGATGACCTATTACCCTAGATGGATAATAATGGACATAGGTAGGTTCATTCCCCAAAAATTTGAGCATATATTATATATTGCTTGGATTTGGTGTCTTTTAAGTTTGAAGAGGTGATTTATAGCATTAGATTCTCATATGCCTTATTCATGCAACCCTTCATGGGATTTGAGTAGTTTATATTACTTTACTATTACAAGAATCACTGAAAGATACAAAGATTGCCAATATTTTTAGTTTGATGATCCATAATAATAACGGGTATATTTATAAGAAAGATATTAGCTTTCCATATTGATATTTTATAGGTTTACTATTGTAGTAATTACATAGCAAACTCTTTGGTGTCTAGCTTAATTATGTAACATATGAGAATATGCCATATTAGATTGTGTATTGTTGCTACAAAGACACCATTGCAACTAGAAGGACACAATAAAGAGATTAGCGTTTTAGCTTTGCTAGTTATAATATTAAAATGATAATAACATTGTTAAGTCAAAAGGGGAATGATCTTGTACAATGAGGATATGCTTGGGATCCTTTTGGATCATAGCTTAATCATGGGTTGCTATCAAGGAATGATAGAAAAGTTTGGGGCTTCAATGTCCCAATGATCTGAATTGGATCATTATATTGTTTTTCATCTATCTAGATCCTTTCATAATGGAAAAAATTGGAGGAATGAGCTTGCAGGGCCATTTTAGTGGCAGGTCCCAGTTTGGAAAATTGGGGTCTGAAACCTTCCAAGGCCATTTTGAGGCATCAAACAATATTTTTGGGGGTTAAAACTTTCCCAGAAAAATAAGACCCCATGATGTTAATCTACACATGATCAATACCTTGCCAACGGTGCAAATCGTTCGTCAATCCGAGATCGTATGCAAAAGTTTTGCCTCTCACAAGTTGACCTACCGTGTTGGCCACCATGGTGCGAGAGGATGCCATGTCAGCCCCCGTAACTCATGCATATGGGGCTAGCCACGTGTGTAGTTTCAAGAAGATTCTACAAGGTTCAAAATCTTATCACAATTGAGGGTTGAGGAAGTCAAAAACCTATCCCTAGATGGTTATCAGGCCATGTCAAATACTAGGCCACTAAGAGGAGAAGGGGTTCCATTCTTTTGTCTCTTGTTCCATAGCTGAGCAAAACATATGAGAGTGGTATCATGTGAGCATAACAGAGGAGGAGAGATTTTGTAGCAACCATGCATGCCACAGGTCAAAGGAAACTCCATAGAGAGTGTCTCTTTCTTTGTACTTGCATAATTTCCTTACCAGAGAAAAGAGAGTAGAGCAGCCTCACCTTCTAGCTGGGTTTTCTCATGATTTTCTCTCGTATTGGGTTTCCCAGGTCATATCTTGTGTTTAATTGTGGATGGTGTGAATGTGTTTTACTGCTCTCTATTTTTCCCGTGTTTTATTTATTTTATCAGTGACTAAATATTGTGGGATCTAAAGGAAATTAGCCTTAATAATAAAGGTTTTAGTATTTTATTAGATATGTTGTGATGAATTGTTCTAGAGGAATATCCACGACAATTTACATATCATATTGGTATCAGAGCATGTTTTTCTTTTGGGTATTTATGGGAAGTTGCAGGATCCAAGAATCGGCTTAAGGAGAAGTCATATAAACCCTAGCCATGACGGATGAGTCTATTCACAATAACCCTAGAGATCTAGCATAAGAGAGATTTGAGTGACTTGAAGCACAAGTTGTCGACATCGGTTGCAATATGAACCTCCTCATGGTGGCTCTAGTAAGAAATATTAGATTGTTCGAAGATGATGGAGGCTCTAACTGAGAGAACGAATAAGAGGGGGAATCAAAAGATCAAGAAGAAAAGAAGTCGCAGAAAGAATCCGAAAAAGAGCAGTCGAGTTCAGGTGTCGTGAACCCTTCACAATCCATATTCAATATGGAAGCGAAAGTGGACATAAAACCATATCAAGGTGAGATCGATGCATTAGAATTGAATCATTGGTTGCAACAACTAGAAGTTTATTTTAGCGTTCACCATATAGATGAAGAGCAAAATATTTCATTAGCTAGATTGAAGTTAGAGGGCCATGCTTTAACTTGGTGGGAAATCCATACATAAACACTTAGGATGGAGGGTGATCCACTAATAACTAGGTGGGAGGACTTCAAAACCCTCATTAAATCCCAATTTTACCCTATTAGATATGTAGAGGACCAATGGATCTAGTGGCACTACTTCAGGCAGAGGCAAGGACAAAGTGTACATGAGTACACGATTAAGTTCAGAAACATGGCCATCATGCTGGGTATCTCTCCCAATAACTCAAATGTACTCCTCAAGTATATGGTGGTTTTACACAATCACCTACGAAAGTAGGTGATGCTCTTAAATCCAAGAACGATGGATGAGGCTGTAATGTCCCTTTCCAAATAGGAGCTCCAGAGAGGAGGCTTAATGGTCTAAACCGCCCCGTTAGACTATAGCTAGGGCCAAAGAGGGGTAAATAGGGTTATTATAGGTCACTCACGTCACAGGTGTTATATTCAGAAAGTGACATTGAGCTAAAAAGGGTTAAAAGCACTTTTAATTCATTATGAGCTAAAAACAGAAGTCAACAGTGAATTAGGGTTTCAACAGTGATTTAGGGTTTTGGAAGTCAACAATGAATTAGGGTTTCAACATGATTTAGGGTTTTGGAAAGCTATAAAGGAAGGGTCGGCGACCTAATTAAGCATTATGCAGATTATGACTTGTCATTAAGGAGAAGAGGCACATCTCAGGAGAGATAGTTCAGTGTATTCCAGGAGGAAGACACCAGTTGGGTGATTTCGATGTTGAAAGACACACCCTAGTCACCGAGAAGATCATCCAGGTATTCCATCATTATTCATTGATTTCGCAGTGCTCCCATATTCTGGGTATTATCTTTTAGTTGCTCATTTGTATTCCGGATAAGATCCTTTTGTCTTTTGATCCAGCTGAGTGTTGTTATTTAATTTAGCCACAGTTGCTTATTTGTATTCCGACTAAGATCCATTGTCTGTTGATCTAGTCGAGTATTGTCAGTTTATTCAGCCGCATTCGACCATTTTGTAATCCACAGAGATATCATGATACAAACTTTGTAGTCCTTTGTTGCGTTTATTATTTGTATGATCACTTATATGTTGTAAACGTTTGATCCTACACACACATTAGCAACGTTTCCTAGACTAGACAAGTCAGGAACATTACAGTTGTATCAGAGCTTTAGTCCTGCCAGCCTGTGACTAAAGACAATGAGTGTAGCAGAAGACCCAGAAGGCCGTGAACATGTAGATGATGAATATGTCACTTACAACAAGCATCAAAGAAGGCATAGGCTTGATTTCCCCCCTTTTCCTCCTAGCTCAGAGGAAGAGGAAGAGGCACATAGAGAAGCAGAGAGGATGCTAAGAGATAGATATGAGCGACCAGAGGGCAGTGGCAAGGCCCCCGTAGATCCAAAGGCAACTTTCATGTAGGTTATCAACGATATGTTAGCTAGTCAACGGACCATGTCTCAATCCTTGGCACAGGTGGTTGATAGATTGGCTAGAGTGGGCACCCCAAATACACAAGTCCTGTATGCAGTACAGGGGAACTCAGGATCAGGCAGTAGACCCCAGTCACCCTCTCGCACATACACCTCTACGAGTAGGATTCCCAAACCCTTGTTTCCCAATTTCCAGAGGGCACCCCCGGTAGCAACACCGCCACCGATAGCACAGAGGCCACCCACTCATGCCGACAACATTGCAGAGTATAGGAGGGAGTACACAACATTGGGTTGTGACTTCCATCGGGACATGACCTTAGTCGAGTACTGTGGACTCAGACTCAAGAACCGCCCTAGAGAGCCTCAGAGCAGAGGACCACAACAACAGCAGGGGCATAACCTCGATTTCATCCGAAAAGTTGGGAAACTCACCATCCCTTCTTTTGACAGATCATCCAAATACACTGCCAGAGCTTGGGTACAGAAGCTAGACACGTATTACAAGCTCAACCAGATGACCGAGATAGAGGCCATCAGTTTCACGACCTTACACTTGGAGGGTGAGGTACACGAGTGGTGGTATCATGGACTGGTGGCATTGGGTCACAGTCACATCACCTCCTATAGGGAGTTTACAGATAGGCTCATGGACAGGTTTGACAGGAAGGATCCTGAGATACACTTCAGGGATCTAGCCCAGTTGAGATAAACTGGCACAACAGAGGCGTTCATCATAGAGTTTCAGCGGGTAGCCGTGGCAATGACAGATATATCAGAGCCCAGGCTAATCATGCTATTCATAGAAGGACTCACAAAGCCTTTGAGAGGATGGGTGAAGGCATATAGGCCTCCCACTTTGCAGGATGCCATC
This sequence comes from Picea glauca, assembly GCA_000966675.3. Classification (NCBI taxonomy): domain Eukaryota; kingdom Viridiplantae; phylum Streptophyta; class Pinopsida; order Pinales; family Pinaceae; genus Picea; species Picea glauca. Next base: position 628,936 of record JZKD02S1770061.1, on the reverse strand, counting down.
CTTCGCACGTGAGATTTGGCAGACTCAATGCCAAAGACTAAAACTTTCTCCAAACCATTTGTACCCCAGAGGGATCTAGACAGGAAGCCATTCCAGAGAGAATGGAAGGGCAAGGAGAATTTGGATGATGAGAATAGGCGAGAGCTTATGAGGAAGAAGATTTGCTTCAACTGCAGAGATCCCTGGGTCCCAGGCCATAGGTGCATGGGCAAGGGAGAGATTCATTATATTGAGGTAGCAGCAGACAGTGTGGACAGTGAGGAGGAGGAGTAGGACAGTGGATCCACTAGTTCAGAGGAGGATTCAACACCAACAAAGGAGCAGCCTCCCCGTAGAACACCGACACCGGCAGGAGCCCATCCTCCAGTAGTCCCACAACCACCAGAGCAGGCTAATAGGGGGAAACCAACAAAGGGAGGAGTCATAACGACCCTTTATGGTGTTCCCAGGTATGATACCCTCCGTATCAGAGGGATTGTTCAGGGGAAACGGGCAATCGCCCTGATAGATGGTGGGGCCAACCACAACTTCATCAACACTTCACTAGTATCGAGATGGGCACTTCAAACAGAGGAGTTTGAGGGGTTTGATGTTGTGGTAGCAAATGGCCACACAGTGGAGTGTCTAGAAAGAGTTCCAAACTTAGAGATGAAGTTAGGCAACTACACAGTGAGAGACACATTTTATGTGGTTGACCTATCGGACACAGATGTGGTGTTAGGAGTTTAATGGATGATTACCATGGGAAAAATCACTACCAACTACCAAACCTTGGAAATGGGATTCAGAGATCAAGATGGGAAGAAGGTTGTTCTAAGAGGTATGTCGACAGGAGCACCCAAGACAGTTTCAGCCAAGAGGATGGAGAGAATATTCAGACATGGGGAGGTAGCATATGCCGCAGAATGCTTGTTCACTACTTAGAAGGATTCAAAAGGTCGACAACAATACCATACAAAGATCAAGAATTTATTGGGATGACATCAGCAGGTCTTTGAGGCAATTCCACCAGGGAGACCACCTCACAGGGGGTTTGAGCACACCATTGAGTTGGAGGAGGGGGGAAAACCTATGATCACCCCCCCTATTGTCATCCTAGGAGGTTCAAGGATGAGATAGAGAAGGCAAACAAGGAATTGTTGGCGATGGGACACATCAGACCGAGCAGCAGTCCATTTGATTCTTCAGTTGTCTTAGTTCTGAAGAAGGATGGCACCATGAGGATGTGCATTGATTACCGAGCCTTGAACAAGAAAACCATCAAGAACCGGTACCCTATCCCACACATTGACGAGTTGATGGATGAACTGCATGGGGCAGTTTTATTCTAAAAAATTGATCTACGCTCTGGATATCATCAGATCATCATCCGAGAGTAGGACATAGAGAAGACGACATTTCGATGTCATTTTGGACACTTCGAGTTCCTGGTTATGCCATTTGGGCTAACTAATGCACCCACTACATTCCAGTCTTGCATGAACC
>JZKD02S1770061.1:603953-615592 GCA_000966675.3 Picea glauca | reverse complement strand
ACACCATTCCTGGTCAAGGTCTGATCTATCCTTATGTCAAGATCTGCTCTTGAGATCTGATTTATCAAGGTCTGCTCTCAAGGTTTGATATATGATTATGGTCAAGCCCAAAACCCTAAACCCCATTCCTGGTCAAGGTCTTATCTATCCTTATGTCAAGATCTGCTCTTGAGATCTGATCTATCAAGGTCTGCTCTCAAGGTTTGATCTATGATTATGGTCAAGGTCTGATCTATCCTTATGTACTACGCTGTTGCTCACTTCACTCGGACTGTTATTTAGTCCCGACATAGCCTTCAAGAAAACCACATTATTCACTGTTGATACGGAGATATGGATGTGGCTCACAAAAATGCTGTTATGTCCAGCTTCATGCTCATGCTGAAATGTTCTTCAAAATTATCAATTATCAATGATGGTTATAACTTACCGAATTATCAGTTATCATATATGGTACATGGATGGCTAATAATAATATGCATGAGAACTCTCTTTTTGGGTTATAGCTTATAGCTCCACTGTTGTGATTCCTGAATGGTTTTGATTCTTAACTCTTTCTTTAATTATAAAAATGTTTTAATATTTTTTTGTACTTGTTTCCTTGCTGTATACAAATCCTGGCTTTTCAAAAATCTGGTGGATCTGAATCCGAATCTGGATCCATATTAGTTACATTTTCTTGTGCTTATGCTTATCTGGTTGCATTGTCAAATGCTTCTTATATTGATGTCTAGATGAAAGTTTGAAATATTCATGAGGTGTATTGTTTGGTAGATAATGTGTTAATAATACCAATGCTATTTGTAGTGAAATTATATCCTCCTTTAATACCTTGTTTAGTTAAATATTCCCAACTTTGAGTTGAATATATGTGATATGTTTGAGTTGAACATATGTGATATCTAGTGGACCCAAAACTTTTTTAAATTTTTACAAGGAAAACCTTGCAGAGAAACCCAAGTGATGCTTTCCTACATTCGCGGATGACATCTCTAGTAAACCCATTGGTGGGGAGTGGAGATTAGTGTGCCTAACCCAGGGGGAGTTGAACCGGGTACCTGCTGACATGAAACTAGCCAAACGCCCAACAACATTGGCGACAACATGTTGAGCTAACCCCTTGGGCTTGTAGTGGACCCAATTCATAAAAAGCCCTGTACTGGAATTTATAACACTGGTGGGGCCCTAATATTTCTTTGGTTGGAGATCAGTAAAGGCCTCAAAGGTTCAATCCCTCAATGGGAAATAATCTTTTGCTGTTTGATGCTTCTGTTCCATGTCCTTCTGCAATGTAACTTTTTTTATACTGATTTCATTGTCTGAGTCTTCATCCGTAAGAATTGCCTGCCATGGTTGCAACAAAGCCTGAGAGTTCCATTTCTGTTAAATAAAATATAAGGAGATATCAAGTTTATTGCAACTTCTTAAGCTGGCTGATAATTTTCAGATTTTATCTTTGGAATGCATTCTGAAAAGATATTCTGTAAATCTAAGTATGTGCTAATATTTACAAAAATAACATTTGTTGTGTTATATTGGAAGGAACCAGTGAGTGAAGTTATCCCATTCATTTCGAGGTGATTTTATAATTTTCTCTACTCAACCTTCTAGGGTATGGATGAACTGAATACTTGATTTTATCAAAATTGAGTTTCTGCCCACTTGCACGACAACAGAAATTTAGTGCTTGCTTCCAAACTTGAGCATACTCAAGAAGAACTTTTTCTAAGGTGTCTTGTACAAAGAGCTAATCCGTGACTGAGAGGTTGGGCACTCACCTTGATAGATCTAGTTACTATTGGAATACCTGGATCTTTCAGCATCTCTTCTTGTGTTAGAACATGTAACTGGAGGTGATTTGATAATTTCCTGAACTCGCTTTCCAGGGTATGAATGGACTCTGAATACTTGATTTACAAAATTGACATTCAACTTGCTTGCACAGCCTAGTGCATACTTCCCAACTTAACCAAATCGGAATTTCAAGAATACATTTGATACTAGGATAAAGAGGTATGGAGAGAGAGGTCTAAATTGTCTCATTCTTCTAGTAGTTTGGAAGGGATGAGTTGAGTTTTGTTGACCAGGACCGAAATGTTGGTTTTTTCCAAGAGGGAGTTGGACCATAGGACATTGTGCCATTCCACTCTCCTAATTAACAAACCGAAGGCAGAGTCCCATTCTACTCTGTCACACGGCATTTATTTCCAAATTCCATTAACATTACTTTGTCATTATTCTGATTGGAGGAGTGCACTGCCTCTGCCACAGCAGTTACTCTGACACTATAAAATATTCAGTGTCCATGCTGATAAAAGCAGCAAGGTTTTTAAATTTTCTTCCATGTTAATGAGGTTTAGCTTGGGTGGTTAAGAAAAGATATTATCCTTTCCAGCAAATTTCAAATCCTGCTTGTGGTCTGCTCGCCCCTGGTAGGCCGATTGCATCCACAAGGAGCCATTTCCGGTGGCTGGGGCTAGGTGCAATCCTGGGGCGACTTCGATGGATTAGATTCCCCTCAATAATGGTCACTTAGCCAAGAATTGGTTCCACAAGTCCGCAGGTGAAATTCCTGCCAATTGACTGGAAGCATTTCAATAATAAATTGTTTTTCATGATTGGTCTCCATTTGTTCGCATACGACTTTTCCCAGTAATCCCATAACTAACATTACAAAGTGAGGTTAAGCTCCATTTATTGATTTTGTTTGAAGCATTCCCTTTTAGGATAGTAGTTAGGTATAGGCATTGATGGCAGGATGGCATTTCCTGTCAACTAAGCTTATTTTATATGTTGCAGAGAAGTGCCTTTTCCGACACAAGTTTTTGTTAACGCATCGTTCACAATGGTCACTTAGCCAAGAATTGGTTCCACAAGTCCGCAGGTGAAATTCCTGCCAATTAACTGGAAGCATTTCAATAATAAATTGTTTTTCATGATTGGTCTCCATTTGTTCGCTTACGACTTTTCCCAGTAATCCCATAACTAACATTACAAAGTGAGATTGAGCTCCATTTATTGATTTTGTTTGAATCATTCCCTTTTAGGATAGTAGTTAGGTATTCATTGATGGCAGGATGACATTTCCTGTCAACTAAACTTATTTTGTATATTGCAGAAAAGAAGTGCCTTTTCCGACACAAGCTTTTGTTAACGCATCGTTAACAGCCTTTTCAAGTTCTTGGTTTACTATACATTTTTTCCAAGGCAAAATTCAGCCGTTCCTTAGTCTATTCTTGCAGTGGGGTGATGGGTTGGGGCAGGATATAGGTAGTCTTAAGCCTGCTTGAGGTCTAGAGGTCTCAGAAGTGTCTTGACAAGATGGCTCTAATGTCTTCTGGTTACTGTTCAGTGGTCATAAGTTATTCTCTGTGCTTGGACAGGAAAAAGGAAATTGGATGGTGGTCAGAGAGAACTTTTGGGATCAAATTGTAGATCTACATCTGATTCTGATTAACAATTATTTTCTGAGAGAGGGCATCTCTCCAGGTCGGTAGCTACCAAATCTGCCAAGATTCAGGATTTGTCAGAGTTAATCCGTAGTGCAATAAAGCCCTGTACAACACTGGCAATTTTCTACCATATAAAAATTTAATAGATTGTTTTGAGATCATCCTAGACAAATTAATCGAAGGTGGTTGACTTCGTCGGTGTCATGTCTAGTCATGATATCCTTATATTTGTGGTATTCTTACATGTGCTTATTCTTGGCATTATTTGACTAGGGTCAAGGCTAGTACCTTGCTATTCTTCAATATGTAGAGAAAGAGGTTGAATAGTGTGTGGGTTGGTTGCATTAAAGGTAAGGAAACCCAACTATTTGCCCTAATAACTAGGGGAATTGTCACAAACACAAACAACAAGAGTTTTGCAGAAATGATTTTTAAACAATCAAAGTGAGGAATCAATTTATTTGATGAAGTGCAAAAGTTATTCAAGTAATATGCAAGGAGTAAAAGTGCATGATGAGAATCCAAAGAGTGTTTTAATAATGTAAAGTACCAATATATGTCCTAGTTTGTGTTCCTCTTCGAATTTGAGGGTAATAAAATAAAAAAAAGGTTTGACTGCAGAAAAATTTATGATAGAATTTGCCAGAATTTGAGGGTAATAAAATTAAAAAAAGGTTCGACTGCAAAAAAAATTATGATAGAATTTGCCATTAAGCTTGGTAAAGAACTTTAAAAGAATTTTGTTATAACTTAATACATTTAAACGAAAGAACATTAAAAGAATTTTGTTATAACTTAATACATTTAAACGAAGAAGAAATATAAATATTTTAAACTTCAGATTTGACCCAAAAATGTACACACTGAAAACACAGATCCAAAAATGTACACACTGAAAACACACAGATGTATGGACTGAAAACACACAGATCCAAAAATGTACACACTGAAAACACACAGATCCAAAAATGTACACACTGAAAACACACAGATGTATGGATTGCTTTTTAATTATATGGATTATTTTTTAATTATATTTTTAAGTTAAAAAAAAAAGGGAATCATGACATTTATTTTAGAAAATAACAAAAAACACACAGATGTATGGATTGTTTTTTAATTATATTTTTAAGTTTAAAAAAAGGAATCATGACATTTATTTTAGAAACTAACAAAAATATTTGCATAGCTGAGTAAATTTGCTACTACTTGAGATTCGATGAAATTCAAGTTTTTTTTTAAATCACCATAGGTTGCATAGTAATTTTTTTTTTTAAATCACCATAGGTTGCATTGTAAATTTGCTACTACTTGAGATTCGATGAAATTCAAGTTTTTTTTTACACCATAGGTTGCATAGTAAATTTGCTACTACTTGAGATTCGATGAAATTCAAGTTTATTTTTAAATCACCATGGGTTGCATAGTAAATTTACTACTACTTGAGATTCGATGAAATTCAAGTTTTTTTTTTTTAAATCATCATACTTAGTCAATGTGTTTGCATAACTTATTTGTGTGCATGTAAGCTTTGCAAATAACCATTAAGATTAAAAAATGAAAATGCAAACAAGGACCACCTAATGAAAATGTAAACAAGGAATCTCCTTTGTCCAATTATTTTAATGAAAATTCAAACAAGGGACTTCTTAATGAAAATGCAAACAAGGGACTTCTTTTGTCCAACTATTTTAATGGTACATGTCTTATCTCTTTTTGATTTGAACATGTGATCTCTGAAGAGGAAATACATATTCTTAACCATGAAGTCCACTCAAGTTGTACAATCTAAGAGAGAGAAGAGAAGAAGAAAAGATACCAGAAGGTTTCATATATATACAAATTTATGGGATAATGACTACTTAAATACCATGATACTCTATAATTCACTTGCACCAATGAATGCAAATGAATGATTTTACATTTGCCATTCTTATATATTTATACAAGAGGAGCAAATGATCAATGAAGATGGTACCTCCATCATTCATCAATGAAGATGGTACCTCGATCAATCATTCATGAACTCAAATGCTATGCTTCTCTCTCTCTCTATATGAAAATGTTTAAAATAACGATATATCGGTATCAATATGCATAAATTATATAAATATATTAGTATTTTTTGTTATATTTTGACTAAACATTTAAAAAAACATTGTCAATGAACAAAATTATTTAGGGTAATTGATTATATATAGATTTTTGAAGAACAAGACTCCATGAGATTGTTTTTGTTTGAGTATTCCAAAGGCTAGATTGAACATCTATATGAGGTGGCCTCATACATCAATTTGGTTTCTGGTTTACGACTCTATGAGATTGTTTTTGTTTGAGTATTTCAAAAGCTAGATTGAATATTTATATGAAGGGGTCTCATACACCAATTTGGTGTCTAACTTGACTATGAGCTTAAAAATAGATTATTATTTTATTATTTAATGATCATACTCAAACTATGTTTTTGACCTAAAATAATTATAAAAAGGGAAAACAAAAAACTTTAATGCTACAATTAAAGTTTAATTATTAATTTAATTAAAAAAATTGATTTCTAATTATAATATAGAAAATCTAAAGATCAATTTGAAATAATGTTTTAATTTTATGTGGAATCCAAATTTTATGTGGACTCCAAATTAGAAGATTGGTATAGAACAATATGAATAAATTTTTACATTTCATATTAATATCATTGATATTTTTAGAGAGATAATGAAAGTTATCACATTTTAGAGAGATAATGAAAGTTATCACATGTTATGCTATTCATCAATTCATGAAAAATCATAAAATTACAGAGGTAATGAAAATTAACATGTAGGATTGCAAAGTTGATTGACTATAAGGAAGTGCATTTCTCATTTTCAAGGTAAATCAATCCTTTAACTTAGCCTAGAATGATTAGCTCAATTGGTTGTCGCCAATGTCACTTGGCATTTGACTAGTTCTATGTCAACAAGTGTCATGTTCAATATCTTGGGTTAGGTGCACTATACACTATTGGGTTTACTAGGGATGCCATCTATGAATGTGGAGAGGCATCCCTTGGGTTTTCCCATGAAGTTTTCCTTGGAAAATAAAAATCCTCTAATGTATATTAAGATTTTGTTATGTATTAATATTTCCATCCTAATTATTTGTTTGTGTTGTGAAAAGTTTCACACACATAATGATTGTGAAACAAAGGTGGTTTGGTTTATACAACATTACTCGCACTAAAAGTTTTGTCAATTTGGATTTAGAGTTCAAGTCTTTGGATTAACCTTAATAAAAGTAAATGTGTGGCTTAAACACATCTCAATGGAGCTATAACCCTTTTTCATTTCATTTTAAAAAATAATTTGTTGAGATTGTTCCATATTAAGATACCAACTTTGGTAGAAGGCAATAACAAATAAGTATCTCTAAGGATGAGCCAAATCTAAGCTAATATACTTACCCAATCATACTAGTTGTGCTACATTCCTATGGAAGTTGACGTGGATAAGTTGATTCTCTTCTTCAATACAAGAGCAAAGGGGGTTTGTTTGAACAAATGGAAGGAAAAATGGAGAGGCTCCAAATATTATCACACCAATTTTGTCCACATACAACTCTTTAGTAATTATAGTTGGATACATTTAACATCAACACTAACTTGATCAAATTCACTCAAAACTATGGAGGAAGACTAAATGTTTCATGGAGGACATAATCTTTTATCAATTTAAGGAAGACAATGACAATGATAATGATAAATTGACTAAATGTTTTCACAGTGAGACATAATGTAGAAAGTAAAATAAGATAATGTTATAAAGGATATGAAATGAACGAATGTGATGAAGGTTATGAAAATGATTGAGTGATGTAACATAACTAATATTAGAGTGAAGGAACTAATGACTAGCTTGTTTTAGTCAATTTAAGGAAGACAATGATAATAATATTATATATATTATTATAATTTAATAAAGTGGAAGAACTAATAAGGACTATAATGAAGGTAGGTTAATAATGAATATTATTATATATATTATTATAATATAATAATGTGGAAGAACCAATAAGGACTATAATGAAGTTAATTTAATAAATAAAATGAGGGGAAATGCTTAGAAGATGTAGTAAAAGCTAATTCTATTAATGAAATATAATGTAATAAATGATGCGTAAATGAATGAATAATATAAAAATACATAAGTTGATTAGATAAACCTAGAGCAAATAAAAGAGAAGGCTTTCGTGGGATGAGCTTGGATTAGTCATACTAATAAAGGGAAAGATCCGTGGATTAGAACAAAGAGATATGAAGAAAATGAAAAGAAGATGTTAAGGGCAATGAAAATGAATTATAATGAAAGAATGATAAAAATGTAAAAAACTTAGATCAACTGATAAGATTAGATATATAAAGAATAAAGGGGGTGGAAGGAGAGAGTACCGTGAAGGATATGAAATTCCAAAACATATGCCTATTGATTAAGGTAGTGAAGTGTGGGTTTCTAAAAATGGCTAAGTTTGTAGCCATCTTCGCAATTAAAATTATTAGGATGTTTTTCTATTTCAAGAGCTTCCCGAATAAGCCAAGTGGAATGGGGAGGGGATGAAGCCATAATTTTAGTTTGGTTAAAGCAAATGAGATGTTTAGATTTGAAGGAATGTTCAACGCTAGCTAATTTGGAGGTTCGGTTGTGGGTCGTATCAACTATATGTTTTTTGAGACGAGATTTGAAGGATCTACCAGTTTGGCCTATATAGGATTTGCCACAGGAGCAAGGGATTTGGTAAACTCTTGGGTTGAGCATCGAGTTAAATTTGTCTTTGATAGTTCTAAAGAGTTGCTTGAGGGTTTTGTGTGGTTTGAACAAAGTTTTGATATTATTTTTGGCCAAGAGTTTTGAGATTAGATCAATGGTCCCTTGGATGTAGGGTAGGGAGATGGGAGCACATGGAGGGTGGGAAGGAGAGGGAGGGAGAGGAGGGTGAATTTGGTTTAGGTTTGCTGGTAGAGCGAAAGGCTTGGTTGATCCAGGGGATTGAGTAACCATTGGACAAGAGGGATTTGGTTAGGTGGGCTTTTTCTTCTGCAAGGAATTGGGGGGAAAAATGCGGAGGGCACGAGTAGCCAGGGTTTTAAGGACAATAGATTTTTGGGCAGGATGGTGGTGGGAACTAGCGTTCAGGTATCTATCAGTGTGGGTCTTGTTTCTGTTAGTGAATTGGATATGAGGGGAAATGTTGTTGAGGTGGTTAAAAAAAGAGATGAGATTTGAGTGGCCACGAGGCCAAATAACACAAGTGTCATCTACAAACCTAAACCAATATTTGGGAAAGTTGTTTAAGGCTAAGGATTCGAAATGCTCCATGAATATGTTGGCGACAACAGGCGATAAAGATGACCCCATGGTCGTCCCTTCAACCAACACTTTTTCCCCTAATCCTAGCTCATCTATGCCTCATTATTTTTATTAATTCATATCCACCTCTTTAATACTTTTTCATTCTTAACGATTATCCTAGCCACTTATTAATATTTCACCAAAGGCCATCTTATTCTTTAATTAATCGCAATGACTAATTTTGATTATTATTTAATTCCTTACATAACTCCTCAACAATCATCCTCCTATCCATTTCTTTAAATACAAAACCTCGACATTGGTTTCATACATTTGAGCTTTTTGATGTCCCTGATGATGGGTGGAGTGTGCACTCGAAATGTTGGACGTTTCGAAAACCAAATACACAATGGTTATCCAAATATGCTTTCAACACATTAATTTTCATAGTCCATTGAATTCATTGGTCACTTCATGTGGATTTTTTGTCAAGCTTAACCCATAGGATCATTATATTATTTTTCATCTATCTCGATGCTTTCAAAATGGAAAAAAATGGAGTTATCAACTTGCAAGGTCATTTTAGTGGCAGGGCCCAGTTTGAGAAATTGGGGTCCGAAACCATCTAGAGCCATTTTGAGGCATTAAATGATGTTTTTTGGGGTTCTAGTGTTAGGAACTTGTGCCTGCCGCCTTCACGGTATTATACATTCCAAGACCTTTCCAATGGTGTAGACCATGCATGAATTGGAGTTCGTATGCAAAAGTTATGCCTCCCACAAGTTGACCTATCGTGTTGACTACCATGGTACAAGAGGATGCCACGTTAGCCCCCATTACTCATGTATATGGGGCTAGCCACATGAGAAATTTCAAGAAGATTTTAAAGATTCAAAACCGTACCACAATTGAGGGTTGAGAAAGTAAAAAATCTACCCCTAGATGGCTATCGGACTATGTTAAATATTGGGCCACTAGGAGGAGAAGGGGTTCCATTCAGTGTTATTGTATTTTGTTCCATATAAGAGCAGAGAAGGACAACTAGGAGTGAGAAATTAGAGAGAATAATAGAAGGGGTTAATGTTTTGTAGCAACCTAATAGGCCACAAGTCTCAGGTAACTCCATAGAGAGTTACTTCTCCTTTGTACTTGCATTATTTCCATACCAGAGAAAATAGAGCAAAGTGACCTCACCTTCTAATTGGGTTTTCTCCTGTAAGGGTTTCCCAGATAACATAATTGCGTTATCTTGTGGATGGTGTGTGATTGTACTTTACCATTCTTTATTTTCCACATTTTATCTATTTCATGCATAAGCGAAAATCCATAACTAAATATCCTAGAATCTAAAGGAATTTAACCTTCATAGTGTAGATTTTATTTTTATTTTTATCAGATCTATTGTGACGAATTGTTTCAGTGGAATATTCAAGGCAATTTATAGATCATATTGGTATCAAAGCGAGGTTTTTCTTTTGGGTATTTGTGGGAAGTTGCAGGACCTAGGAATCAACTTAAAGAGAAGTTGCATACAATTTATACATGGTGGACAAGTTTGTTCATAACAACCCTCGAGGTCCAGCAGGAGAGAGATCTGAGAGGTTGGAAGCGCAAGTCACTGACATTAGTCACAATACGAACTGCCTCATGGTGGCTCTAGCAAGCAAGCTCAGACCATTTGAAGATGATGGAGGCTCTAACTTAGAGATCAAATCAAAGAGGAATATGAGAAATTAGAAAGATTCATGAAAGGAGTCGCAAAAAGAATCCGAGAAAGAGTAGTCGAATTCGAGTGCCATGAACCCTTCATAGTCCCTATTCAAGATGGAAGCAAAAGTGGACATAAATCCATACCAAGGTCAGATCAATGCATTAAAACTGAATCATTGGTTGCAAAAACTAGAAGTTTATTTTAACATTCACCATATAGATGAAGAGTAGAAGATTTCATTTGCTAGATTGAAGTTAGAGGGCCATGCTTTAACTTAGTGGAAAATCCATACAAAAAAACTTAGGTTGGAGGGTGATATGCGAGTAACTAGGTGGGAGGACTTCAAAACCCTCATCAAGTCCCAATGCTACCATATCGGGTATGTAGAGGACCAATGGATCCGATGGCACTACTTCAGGCAGAGGCAGGGGCATAGTGTACAAAGTACGCCACTAAGTTCAAAAAGATGGCCATAATGTTGGGTATCTCTTCCAAGAACCCAAATGTACTACTCAAGTATATGAGGGGTTTAGAAAATCATCTAAGAAAGTAGGTGATGCTCTTCAAGCCAATGACAGTGGATGAGGTGTGTGTATAGACACAATACTTGGAAAACATAGGCCAAAAGAAGTGGCAACCAAGTGGTTCGAAGCAGAAAGAGCATCGGGAAGATTCCAAGGAGGGGAAGAAGAAGTGGAAATGGGGCAAAGATAAGAATACAATAGCCACTCCACATCAATGTAAATATCCCAACAACCATTGCAATCATTGCAACATTGATGACCACATCGAGGAAAAATGTTGGAAACTGCATCGAGAGATGAACCTAAATAACTACAAGAAGGACAGAAAGAAAAAGAACCTTTTAGCCACATATTCAAGAAATCAGCTTGAAAGTATCTCAGATGTGAATGAAAATATAGTTTGCACATCTGTGCAGAAGGAGGTGAACCTGAGTAGCCTTTTGTTAATGTTTATGCTATCATTATAGTTCTTTGCATTTCATAAAGACAAGAGCATAATAACCACAAGATCACTGAGAAATACACATCCACAAGAGACACATCATTTATCCTGGGAAACCCTCTAGGGGAAGAAAACCCAGCAAAACTTCCTTATCATAAAAGCTTATACAAATGTTCAAGAGATAAC
>JZKD02S1770061.1:559169-583797 GCA_000966675.3 Picea glauca | reverse complement strand
TACAGAAAGTAAACATGGAGATCAAAAAGCGAAAAGTAACCAAGTCATAAATTCACATATATGAGACATAATAGAAATCTGATTTATTTCATTCTGAGATATCAAAAATGTTTTTATCTTTACAAAACCCCTGCGAGGGCATGGACCAAAGTCTGATTTAGAGATCCCCGATGAACACCATACAAAAAGACTCTGACAATAAAACAAAACTGAAATTTATAATCTGGATCAACTTCCCACAAACTGTTTCCAATTTGACTCCGCAAGATATCCTTTTTAATGAGATTTCTGTGGTTGGGATTTTCAGTATTGATCGGACTAGCCACAGTTTTGTCAATAGACTGTCGACGTTTCGGATCCAAATCAGGATCCATCTTCAAAACATTGAGCCTAGGTTTAAATGATGGGAGGATATGGTATTAAATAATGGAAGTGAGGGGAAACCTAGGTATCGGCTAGGTTTTCAGTAAAATTATTTAATAAAATTAATTCTTTGTTTAAGTTTTTTAGGGTTTTCTATTTTTGTTATTTTAGGTTTAATGTTTATTCTAAATTATTATTAATTCAATGTTTTTAATCTTAATTTTAATTAACTATGCTCTAGGTATTATATTAATTAAAGAGTAGGGTTTAATTATTATGTATTATGTAAATTATTAAGTTTTTTAGGGTTTTCCATTATGTTATTAAGGTTGATGTTTATTCTAAATTTTTATTAATTCAAGGTTTTAAATTTAAATTTTAATCAATTATGTTTATAGGTTCTAGGTATTAAGTTAATTAAGGAGTCTTATTAAGCTATCTTAAACTAGGTCAATCTTAATTTTTAATGTTATAAATATGAGCAATCATGTTCATAATCTTTTTAATATTCTTTAATAAGATTGTTTATTTTAATAAGTGTTTTTATTTGGGTGTGATTTTTAATTAGGTGGGGTTATTAATGAAACTAGATTTAATAAATTAATTTATAGTATTTAGATTGTATAAATAATTATCAATGATTATCATTGTTTTTATGGATCAAAGGGAACCATTTTTCGCTTAGTTCTAACCCACTATCTCTGTTTAGGTTACTAGGATGTTTTCGGATTTCAATAGCTTCTCTAATACGTCGTTTAAAGAGGTGATTTTCTTTGGCGAGGATTTTGGTGTCTTCTAGGCGAACATGGTGTCTTGTTGTAAGGGAGTGTTCAGCTAGGGCAGAGGTGCAGATACGTTCATTCTTAATGTCAGCTCCATGCTCTTTTATCCTAATCTGGAAGGAGCGACCAGTTTCACCGATGTCAGCTCCATGCTCTTTTAAATTAATTTTATTAAATAATTTTACTGAAAACCTAGCCGACACCTAGGTTTCCCCTCACTTCCAGTATTTAATACCAACTCCTCCCATCATTTAAACCCAGGCTCAATGTCCTAAAGATGGATCATGATTTGGATCCGAAACATTGACAATCTATCGACAAAACTGTGGCTAGTTCGATCAATACTGAAATATATCATTTATCAGCCATGAAACTTAATTCACAAACAAACAAGAATACACAGACTATCAAGAATGGATCAACACCTCTAAAACAAACATCTGAAAATTTTGGTTCAGTCTTGAACCTTGTTTTCTACAATAAGACCCTGCTGTCAAAAAAAGAATTAGGCTTTGAATAAACTCAAGAACTATCTCTTGAAACCAAAAGAGAAAACCTTAGTCTTGCTTTCTCCTTCTATTCTCCTCTTTTTTCTTCTTCTCATTCAGCTTTTATTCTTTCCAAATAAGTTGAAGTAGTTCAACTACTTTCTTTATTTAAGTTAGTTTGACTTAACTAATTAGTTTAGGAGAAATAAATAATAATAATAATATAGTTAAGGGTCTTTAATTAATAATAAATAGGTAGGTGGGACCCCTTGTGAATCCCGTCATTTCCTTCTTTCAAATCATAAAATATAACACAAAAAGGATAACCATTTTGACTATATGCCACGCTTGTAGCTCCCTCAAATATCTTTCAAATTGGATATTTAAATATCGGAAATAATTTATATCATATCCAAAAAATATATAAACATCCACATCATCCAAAAAATACCAAAATAGAGCTTGCTGTCCCAAAAAACTGAAAACCACTAAGCACTTTCTTCATCAACTGAAATCATAAAAACATAATCTAAAAACCATACTTTGCCACTTTGTGAGGCAATTTTTCTTTTTTCACTGCTGTTTCCCTTTGATTTCTCGGAAGTAGCTCGTGGTTGGTTAGACCCTTGGGGCTGTGTCTCGTTGATCACATGGGAACAATCATCCTTCAAATGCATGCGAGAAGACATATATTTTGAGGAATCATTGGAGGGAGAAGAAGGGGAGGCAACGACTTTTCCTTTATCTTGCATAGGTTGGGGAATATCAGTTTTTAGTATTTTACTAGCATGTGAAGATTGAACAGGTGAATCAACATGGGAAATATAGACATTGGGATTGACAGGTGGTGGCAAAGGAAATGACATAGTGGGACAACCACGATGGTGAGAGACAACTGGGTTGACGATCTCTTTCCATCCATCATTTGCGGGGACTTCCGGTTGCAAGGACACATGTGGAGGAACGAGAATGCCAGGGATGTTCTGAGGCTAGAAACATGGTCTTTCTGGTCAAGGGTGTGCTATTCCACGTAAATTCCAATTAAAGAACCGATCTTGGAAAATATGGTTCAATTCTTGAGGATCAACATCAAAATGGATGGAAAATCTAGGCATTCTAGGACCTCAGTTCCAATTTCCCCCGCCTTTGTTATTTCTGCCATTGCTGCCCCTACTGAAAAATCTCATCCTGTAGCAACAGTTCGTCAGTAATGAAGCTGCTAATAAACCATACATGACACTCTACTTGCATGAATAAAAAATTGGCTCAAGAATTGACACGAGATACATGCAAATCCATCCATAACAAACCATTCATTAACTGCCAAGTGAACATGGGGTGATAGGGTTCATGGGAAATATAGAGGAAGTGTAATTAACGAAAAGTGGTATAATGATAGGGGATTAATACACGAATACTGTTCAACAATTAATCAAACAATTTACTATGTCATAAAGTATCAAGATATCAGTCACCAACCCTCGCTGTGTTATCCCTTTGTCGCTTTTACACAAATTTTTCTTTTTAAATTTATTTCACAGAACATGGATGCAATAAGTGAAATTGGGATTATGAGGGAAATGTAATGAGAAAAAAATGATAGAATGAAAAGGAATTGATATGGATACTGTTCAATTGAAAATAAATCAAAACATGCAATCAAAACATATCTCTGTACAGACCTTCAAAGTTTAACAATGTTCACTTTTTCAAAACAATAATTCAAACTGTTACTTTCGTTGACAAATTGCTTGTTGTATTCCAAACAATAATCTACATGCCCATAATTATTTAATTATAGCATCCATTGTATCCATATAATCATTATATGATAGTCATAATGAACAACATTTCAATCGCTATAAGAAACCATAATATCCTTTGAGCCAGGTCCATAACATTAACTTCAATGCTTCATCCCTTAAAACCAACAAGAACACGCACAATGTTTACAACAATTCATATCCATCATTTTTTTTTTCACTTGGAAATAATAGTTGCCTTGCTATTCAATTTTGAATCAAAGGAAACTTTCCAATACATATAGGCTTGAAGCCATTACAATATACTCATTATGAGATTTATTCATGTCATCACGAGAATTAAACCCGGGTGGGGAGGATAACAATCATTCCTCACAACCATCCAAGCTACACCCAATTGACAAATATATATACATCATTTATTTATTCACTTTTCCACACAATCAATCTGGATGTTATAAATTGTATTCGGGCCTCAAACATTTCGCACACAGGTGTCACTTTTATATAATCAACATAACGATTGAACCAAAATAACATTCAATACTTTGATCCCAAGCTTCAAATAAATAAGTGGGTACATATCTCTTCAAGAATTACCAAACAAAGGACCCAACCAAATTGTGCCCATGTAACCAAGCACACACAGTGCTCCCATCAACCATCGAACTGGAGTAAAATGATATCAATGTTATATTTAGGGTTTACAATAGCAACTGTAAGGTAGGAATAAGTGGTTTGACCAGAGAGTGTGATATTCGAATAACACATACAAATTATGCCCTATCACAACTTACCACAGAACAATAACATGTAACAATTCTCTCGGTTGTAAGGGTTCCAAAACAATAGACAACCATTTCCAACAGGAAAACAAAATGAAGCCAATCCCTTTAATCAACACTGTAAAATGAGAGACCAAGCACATACCCGTACCTGACCAAAAAACATGCCTAATGCTTCCATCAACTTCTAGGTGGCGTTAAGTTCATATTGTGCAATGTTTACCAAGCAATGGTGAGGTTATAGTAAGAAACTAACAACTCAGGGTTTTGCCAAGACAAGGCACAAAATACTTTAATCTTTCACTTGTTCTCATTAAAACCCACAGGATCGAAAAAATGTGTGTACACTAGACACAGAGACAAACATGGCATGAGCAAACTTAATCACATAGACCTATATTGTCAATCCATACGTAGGGTACTCGCAAAGCTCATAGCTTTGGAAAACCATGATAATCAACTTCAACAGAGAGGCTAGACCCAAAACCCAAGCCATGACCGAGTAGGCTCCACTGCAATTTCCAATCAACAATTCTATGCGAAGGATTACACACATCAAGAAGACCGCAATAATTTTCCTTTTTAAATGCTAGCAGTCCAGAGCACCACCATGAGAAACCAAGGACACAAACACCAATACACAGTTCAAAGATATCAGAACAACTTGAGAGTCACACAGACCACGAGAAACTAGAGCCAAAATTTGATTCAAAAGGCAGAGTAACTATCATGGATGGAAAAGTAAGAAAACCCATACCTGGAAAAGCCTGTGCGAGGAAAAAAATAAGACTGTATATATCCTTTACGATTGAACAAGGCGGGGCAAAAACAACTACCAGAGCCAAAAAAAAATGCAAGAATGACTAGGGTGACGGGCTCAAGGGGAGTTTGAGTGACGTGCAGTAAATGCACGCTGCTTCTCCCTTCCAACTTCATTCAATTCAAAGTATGTGCCAAGGCAATTCATTATGGAACTACACCATTAATCAACCAAATATCCATTTCCATATCACTTTTTCAAAGTGCGCCACCCCTTGGTAATATCAAACTTCTTTAAAATAACAATGTGCTAGGAACATAACCCAATGTGCAACCATTTACGAAACTCAAACAAGGCACATAACCATAGTAGCAAGGGTCAAGAGCACCCATACTTTGTCATAATAATACACAACATTAGAACTTGAATATAGTTCTTTTATCCAAAAGGGCAACATTATTATCTTCTATCAGAGATCATTTAAACCATTTAATGCCATGTTTAATACAATATCAAAACCAAAACTGGATTATTATTCTTTCATCCACAGGGAAACCTTAACATATTCATTGAGAGATCATCAATGCCATTTAGTGCCATGCTTTAATCACCCAACCACCACATATTACTACAACATTTTAAACCATGATCTGAAACAAATGAGCAGTAGAAGACTGTGTTGCTACCATCACATAAGAAAACAAAATATAATCTCTGCTTATCCACCATAGTGCCGTAAGTTTACAAGGGGTCCCACCTATTAATTTATTATTAATATACCTAAATAATAAATCTTGGCAATCATTTGCGAGCATAGTATTCATTGTTGCGCTTTTAAGCATCAACAAACTGGCGAATCCATAGGGAAATATGTTTCCAACAGATTAAGAAATCAGAATGTCTGGCTTTGCAAACCAAGTGAACCATAGATCAAGATAATTCTTTACTAGAATGATTATGCAACAGGGGGAGTGAGGCGGTTTAAGTGAAAAAATGATCCAGGACTTTGGGAATAGCTCATGAAAAGTGTTACGTATGAGGGGTTTATTCCTGTATGCATAGCATTCGATTGGTCATAGTAAAAGCGTTTATTGCTTAAAGGAGAAATATTTATGGTGTGCTCTTTTTGAATCTCAGGGTGGAGGGAATAAAGGAAAGCAGAAAGTAGGGATGAAAATATAATTATCTATCTAACAAAAGTACTGGAAGTAGATAACAATTTCAGTGATGTTGGTGCAGACCCCCTTCTCTCCTAAGGGCCGCGCAACCTCCCGGTTAGGATATTTGACTCTGGAGTTGGGTGACTCTTTGAAACCTTATTGATATCGTTTCGTGTTAAACACAGGTCCCCTCGGCTCCCTGCGCAGGCTTCTCGACACTCACGACCTTCCTTTTTGCGCTCTACGAAAACCTCAGAGTATCAGGCGTTAGTGCCTTTTCTCTCGGCCCCTCCTCTGATGTGACCTTGGGCGATGACCACGCGATTGCGGGTGCGACCACAAGCGGTTTGAATTCAAACTACCTTTGGGCCTGCAATTCTCCTCGAGCCTCCATGTGTCTCCCCGACGAAAGCACAGTATGAATTTCGACCCACCCTCTAATTTTTAAAGTCCGTGCAATTCCTGTCCTTGAAATGTGAGATGACTGTCGATCTCACGATATTGACAGTGCCTCTAGAAGGACGACTGAGATCTCTTCCTTGGAATCAACGGTCCAGATATCCCTCTCTCCGATCGACGACTGTGATCGATTCAGAATTTTGGACTTCAAAATTTTTGAATCTCAAACCTTGGTTTCCTTTGCAGAGCAATATCCTGGAGTAGAAGATCCATTGACACTTGTCCCCTTCAATCAACAGCTGCGATCTTTGTGGTTCTCCAGACTTTGGGGTTTTGAAATATCAAACCTCGTCTTCTTCTGTAATCCAATCTTCCAGAGTGGGTGACCTACATACACTTGTACTCATAGTCAACGGTCCAACTTCTGCCTTGAGTGTTTGATATTTCAACCCAAATCAACGGTTCTAAGACCCTCCTCTCGATCAACGGTCGAGATCTCCTCTGGGTTTCAGACTTCGGAGACTTCAAATCTCAAACTTCACCCTTTCTCCAATGACTTTGTCTGAAGGCTATAATCCATTGATGTGTGTCCACCTCAGATCAACAATCGAGTTTTACTTCGGGTCTTTACCCGGAGTGCACAGATTCATGCCACATCTCCCTTGAATCTGACGACTATAGATTGCTTCGGGACTTTACTCAGAATTCTCAGATCTTTGCCACGTCTCCTCCAGATCTGATGAATCATATTCACTTCAGGTCTTCGGGCCTTCGGGATTCGGAGATCCCAGTTCTCAAACTGAAAATCCCACGACAAATTTCCCAGAGCTCGCAATCTGCTGACAAGTGTCTACTGACAGATCAACGACTCTCAAATCTTCGGCTCTTTGGGCTTCAGGTGTTTCAATGCCTCACCTTGGCCTCCCTCTAGATCTCACGACCTGCCGACACGTACCCCTATGGATCTAACAGTCCAACTTTGCTTCAGTCGATCCAACGACTGAGATTTCACTTTGGGAGTCCGAAATTCCGGACTTCGGGCAGTTCAAGTCTCAAATCTTGGTGGGTTCTTTCCCCTATGTGTGCGAAGCGTTAAATATCGTGCACCTTGTCTTGAATCAGATGGATGTTGATCCTTCACGTTGTGATCCAACAACCACTGTTGCTCTTCCTTCTGAGCTTCTGATTTCTTCCGACTTAGAAAATTTTCTAAGTCTTCAAAGGTCTCTACATTTGAACCTCTTGCGATCCCATCTCTCAAACTTCGACTACACTTCTGGAAAGTGTTATCTCTCTTGAGCTTGGCCTTCATGAAGGTTTCGGTTTCCTGTGCACTCCTTGCATTTCATGGATTTCGATAACTCAAGTCTGAAGGATTTCTGAAAAGAAATTCTTCCCGCCCTCTTGGCGTTCTCCTTTCGCTTGGTGCACACCTTGCAACCAATTCTTACGCAAGATTTGAATTCCTGCAGATGACTGTTGGCCCTTGACCAAGTTTTGGAGAACCTTGGTCATGTTTGACCATTTTTGGGACTTCGACAGGCTGATCGAAGGCGGAGCGTAAGGCGAAGCAGAGATCACGGGATATCGGCCCCTTTTTAGGGCATTTTTGGGATTAGGATTTATGTAACGGGTATGGGATGTCGGCCCATGGGTTTACCCATGTTTAGGCCCATTTTGTAATGTATAAATAGAAATCTAGGCGATGTAAGAAGTAGTAGACTTGATAGAATCGGATTAGTGTAGAGCTAGAGGCTTTGTGCATACTATGTGTTAAGACTTGCAGAGCTAAGTGCAAGTGATTGTAAGAGGCTTGTGTGCAGACCGTGTAAGAAGTCTTTGTGTTGTGACCTAACTCGGGGAAGGAGGATCTAGCGAGGTACGCACAAATCTCCTGTCCTATGAAGAGTAGGTTTTTGTGGCTCTGTGCTTGTAGAAGATTGAGAGAAGATAATAAAGAAGAGAAGAGCTGGTGGACGTAGCCCCACGCTGGGGTGAACCACGTATATCCTGTGTTATGGTTTCTTTGTTCATTATGGTTATTATATTGTTCATATGATTTAATCTTAGTACAATAATGAATGTTTAGATGAATCTGGTATGATAGATTAATTGCTTAGTGATTTGAATGAATGCTAGATTTGATCTCTTTCCACATGCTAAGTGCTTAGATGTGTTAGATCTGGTTGAATACTGCATTGTTCTGTAATTAGGGTCTGGATCTGTGATGTGAATAAGGGTTAAATACTGATGAATGCTAACTGCTAAGTGCTTTGTTAGAGTGGTGTAATCACATATCCGTGTCCCAACTAGGTTGCAAACATTTGAGTCTTGCAACCACCCCTGCCTCTACCTCGGGTGAGACTTCATCTGCTTCGCAGGTGTTGCCAAACGGGTTGGTAGTTAGGGTTTTGTTGGTGCGCTATTGAAGCGTTGAACCCTGGGTTAGCCCCTGTGCCAATAAATGGTTCTGTTTCCAGGACTCGAAACTGTGATTGCTGGGAACTAAAGAAAAGAGAAAGCTCCATGCGTAGATCTGCTACTTTAGTGCTGAATAGTCTACTTAACTTGCGAATCTCTGTGATAAGAAGAGAAGTCTGATCTAAAGAAAAAAGGTAAGATCTTGAAGTTTTGTGCTATTAAAAAGGAAAAATAAGAATTTTTTTTTGTTTCTAAAGAATAAATCTAGGTATGTTTGATAAATTTTGTCCTAGTCTGAAAACTAGGGTACAACTAGAAGAAAGAAGATTTGATATGAATAGATATCATAGAAATAATGAAAGGTATGTTATTCCTGTGCATAGAAAGAATGTTTGGACTAACAAATGGATGTAGGATCCTAGAGAGAATTTTTTGCAGGTTAGTTACTGTGATCCCAATGCATAGTACAGGAAAGGTTGGGGATTGTTCAAGAGAAAGAGAGGATTAACTCTTTGCTATAGTTGCAGAAGACTAGGACATATTGCTAAGGAATGACCTGGTATAGGTCCTATTTTCCTTTGTTGTAAGGCTACTGGACATGAAGTTTTGGATTTCCCTAGAATGATTGCAAAAGTTGAAAAGATGAATATGAGACAAGAAAACTATGAGACAAGCCAAGAAACTAAGGATATGATAGAACCCCAGAAAGAATTAGATATTGTGTTACTATAGATGAAAGAAACCTTGAACGATCACATAAATATCAACTTATCAGAGGTCTTAAAAGAGAAAGATTACATAGAAACAAGAATATGAGACTTCGACATAGACTGTGTTTTGGATGAGGAAACACAAGTGAATATCATGACAAAAAGAAATTGGGAAATTTTGGGAAAACCTGCTATGGTTCCTTCATTAGGAGGAATAGGATTATTTAGAGGAAAGCTGATAACCCTATGTGGAAGACTTACCTAGACATCTATGAGTGATTATGGCACTTCGACAAAAGAATAATTTGAGATCGTTAAATTTGTTGAGAACAACGCCCCATTTTCTATCTTGCTAGGAAAAACCTGAATTGAGAAAGATCAGATATGAAGGAAACAAGAAGAGGAGGATCTAGAACAGAAAAAGAAAGAACTAAGAGATTTCACAGCTAGGAGAATAGCGCACTTACTGGAAGAACAAGAGAACCAATCGAAGCTACTAAGGACCAAAGATATCAACGTCGAAGTTGAAAGGACACATGAAGATTGGAGACACTTGTCTGTACAAGAGAATAGAGCACCTACCTCAGAAAGAGAAGAATTATTACCCTTGAACCCTATGAAAGACCCCCCACAGTGAGAAGTTATCATGCCAAGAGGATATAAGAACAATAATGGAAAGAGGAAACCAATGATTTAGATCATAGGAAAGAAGGCCAGAAAGCTCAGTAAGAAGAGAGCAAAGTTAGAAAAATTGCAAGAAGTTCCAGTGAATACTTCACAGAAGGAAGGTTTCCAGAACTTGAACTTCGTCGGAATATTAGTACAAAACAAATTGGCACTTCACCATGACAGAAAAATATGACCGTTGGAGGCATTATGACCATTAGAACGACGCTCCAGAACTGCTAGAAACACAGTTATTGCCAGAACGTTCACCACTAGACCGTTGGGACCGTGCCATAACAGATGGAATAACATTGATTGAGGCATTCTTACCCATTGGTAGAGTCCATTACGACGATGTCTATTTATCCCATCAAGCGTTGCACCAAGAACATTTTTTCCAATTGTGATTATCCGAGCCCACAAAGAACTAGTTGCTTTTGCACAGTGATCATTAAGACCTCGCTATCCGTTCTATTACATTGAGTGTTGTTCACCGAGCTGAGATATCAGATCTCGAGTGTGCATGTCGGACGAAATTAGCGCAGCAGAAAAATCTATCGAAGAGATTATAATAGACCTCATGGCCGAGAAGGTGATGTCCGCAGGCATCCAAGCCTCATCGACGAGAGGAAAGCCTCCCCATTGACTACTCGTGGATCTGGACCATCCCGAGATGCGACCGAGAAATGAACGAAGCATTGTGATGACTTGGCGAATGCGAAGCTAATCCCATCCATCCTACCCGACTACATCCCACCCATGGTTGATGTGGTGAGTCATGACAGTGTCTCGAGGGACTTCAATTACACAATCATCACTGCATACCTCCCGAAGGGAATACAAGTAGTCAGACCGTAGTTGGAGAGGATTCCAACCTTGAAGATCAGTGACTATAACCTAGGATACCGCAAGAGCTATGTCATGCTCACACCTCATAAATATTTGACCAAGACCAAGGGGAAAAATTTGAAGATCATCCCCCAGCGATGGACTATGGACATCGCGAGGTTCACTATCTTGAACGTGATGAAGATACAACACTTCAGAAGACATTAGGAGGGTAATACACGCGTTAATCTCCTGCTGTCATGCTTCCACGATGGTTATCTGTGGTTGGATAGGCGTATCATCGTTGATCCGGCACTGATTCATAGGATCACCAGATTAAGCATGCAAGGGCCAGACCCACAAGATTTTTATACAGGGAAGGTTGCAGAACACACTTTGGCACAAAATATTAAAGACACCTATGGCGATGTCAAGAAGGGGAAGCGAGGCTACAAGGTATCCTCCATCTAGAATGGCGCAGTACGGCTAGCCTACTAGTTGATTGCTGGTAAGCTAGTAAGGAAGAACAGACCCATGCAGGTCACGAGGTTCATTGTTGACTTCGCATGAAAATGCGTGGAATGATTACAAATGAACTGGGCGAGTTACCTCATGAACCAGTTAGAACAGGACTGCCGCAAAGCTCAGGATCAGGGCTATGAGTTCCACTTTAGCTGGCTGCTAATCCTCATCGCGTTCATTGCTTGGGAGATGCCGGAATGAGCGACCTTCCCTGACATTGAGCCTTTCGAGCCACTAGCTGTGAAGTTCACCACGTTATGGTATTCAAGCGATATGGGGAAACAATGGTATTCGAACGCGGTGTTCCATACCTACTACCTGAAGTTAATGAGGGCTATGGAGTCTTTCCCTCGTATGACGCCGAACTTCCTTGATAGGTTCAGACTAGTTGCGAAGTTCCACGCAGATAGGCATTTTATATATATCTTTGCGTGTAGAGATGAACATAAAGAAGAACTTCAGTCCTATTACAAGCTCACTGAGGAGGACATGGAGGAAATCACCAAGGAGTGGCCCGAAGAACTCTTAGTGCCAGTTAACCACGTAGAACTGTCTGATCCCGACCTCATTGGAATTTCGATGGTTACTCGCGAAGAGTATGATGCACCCAGCAGTAGCAGGAAGAAAAAGAAGGAATATGTACAGGAAATACACAACACATCAGAAGAAACTACATCAGATTCACCTAATGGAAGAAGAGACGACGAAGTGGAAAAAGAAGGGGAAGAAGACAAGCATAAGCAGGGTGAAGTAACACCTCGTAGGAACCCCCTTGAAGAGGTAGAGACATCCAAGAAAATAAAGGTTTCCCCAATGAAACCTACATCGCGGAAGAAGTCCAAAGCTAGTAAGCCAAAGCTGCAATCTGTGCTCACAGTTGATGAATTTGACTTCATTATTGCAGTTGCATCAGACGCCTCGAAAGATATTTTGCAGAGAAATGAAGTGAAACAAGAAACCATGCATGAAAGAATTGAAGAAGAACTGAGAGGAGTACAACAAGCCCTTCACTCCAGCCACACATTGTCCACTGCGTCCCTGCCATCAGAAGAAACAGAGTTGGGAGATGAGCCTGCCCAACTCTGCAGAATAGATGATGCAACCAAATCTCGCCTTCGTCGTGTGCAGGAAGAAAAAGAACAGGTCACAGTGGACCTGAAGCAAGCACAAGAGGAAGTCATAGAGAAACATCGAGTTCCGCAACAAGAGAAGGACGACCTCCAAATCAAGTTCAAAGAGGATAAAGTGCATATCCAGAAAGAAAAAGAACAACTGCTCATGAAGCGGGTTGGAGTTAAAGAAGCACTGAACATAGCACTTCACTCTGTGACAGGCTTAGAACAGATAGAAGAATACCTAGTGGAGAGTCAAGTAGCGAAGCTTCCTGTAGCCATCCAACAACTTCAACAGAGAGTAGCATAATTGGAGTTACAAGCAGTATCAAGCACTCCGCAGGAAGTGAGAGACCAACGAGAAGAAACCGCCCGAAGCGCAGTCCAGAGAATCAAGGCATTAGCCTTGGAATGTAAAGAACTTAGCAGTCGAAGTGCGTAGAATTATGAATGCCTTGCCGAGGACCCTGAACTAAAGACACTGGAGTTTCATCTCCAGGAAGAAAAGCAGCAAGCAACAACAATACAAGCGCAGTTGAAGCCCTTGTCAGTGGTCGAGTGAATGAAAATATCCCAAGAATAGCGTACGACTCAGCAACAGGTCCATGCCATATAGAGAAAAGTCATGGAAGTGACTCAGAAGCTCCAGCCAGTCCAGGATGCAACTTGCCTACTTTTTGAGGAGATTGAAGGATGAGGAGCAGAACTAGAACAAACAATCACTTCAGTCGAACAATGCTTGGAAGGACCTGTGACTGAGGCAATTATTTAGGATTTCGCTGAGCAAGAGGCCTTGGCGAAGCAACACGTTGAAGCAGGTCAAGCCAAGCTTGAGGCGTTTGAGGAAGAGTTACCTAGAGAAGAGTGACTCGGGATGAGTCACATGTGAGTGTTGGGGGCATGTTGGCCCTTGACCAAGTTTTGGAGAACCTTGGTCATGTTTGACCATTTTTGGGACTTCGACAGGCTGGTCGAAGTCATAGTGCAAGGCGAAGTGGAGATCGCGGGATCTCGACCCCTTTTTAGGGAAATTTTTGGATTAGGGTTTATGTAATGGGTATGGGATGTTATCCCATGTGTTTACCCATGTTTAGGCCCATTTTGTAATGTATAAATAGAAATCTAGGTGATGTAAGAAGTAGTAGACCTAATAGAATCGTCTTAGTGTGGAGCTAGAGGCTTTGTGCATACTATGTGTTAAGACTTTCATATCTAAGTGCAAGTGCTTGTAAGAGGCTTGTGTGCAGACTGTGTAAGAAGGCTTTGTGCTGTGACCTAACTTGGGGAAGGAGGATCTAGCGAGGTGCGCGCATATATCTTGTCCTATGAGGAGTAGGTTCTTATGGCTCTGTGCTTGTAGAAGATTGAGAGAATATAATAAATAAGAGAAGAGTTGGTGGATGTAGCCCCACACTGGGGTGAACCACGTATATCCTGTGTTATGGTTGCTTTTTGCATTATGGTTATTATATTGTTCATATGATTTAAGCTTAATGTTGGAACAAATGTTGAAAATTTCTCAACTCAATGTCTTTCTCCAAAATTTATGTTAGTTACACCACTTAGTTTCAGAACCTTTTCTCCTGGCATAAGCTTGTGTAACCATTAAGCCCTTGCGCCATTCGGCGCATCCTTTCTGCCGTTGTAAAAACTCTAAATCTATCACCATTTTCGCCGAACTTTTCTGCCATCAAGATCTCAAAGCTTTAAAAAGTTTCCCAAGGTCTCCCGTTTTGGTCGTACTTCACATTGCTTCATTGTGAAGAGTGTCAATTATACAATCAAATTATAAATTTTTCCCTTTCCATATATTATTTTAAAATTATTTTATATAATTTTAAAATTAATATTTTATTTTGAAGTTTGGAAAAAATATATTTTAAGCCAAGCACTTTGCCTTGATTCCACTATCCTTCACGTACCGATCTCCAAATATCCACCGTAAATATGCATTCCAAGTCACAAGACACACATACAAGACTCCAAGGAGATGTTTTCATGTGGGCATCAAAGAAACACACCAACTGTTCGAGCGTTAAGTCGCATGAAGAAAGACTCACGAGGAGACCCGAAAGAGGTGTGCCACATGCCTAAAAATCGCAAGAATGGTATTACATGTAAATCCAGGATCTATTTCTAGGATTTGGCTGACGTAGGGTTTTAAATAACCACTTCTCCGTTTCCTCGAAACCCGAAAACCCAAAACCGGGACCCCAGTCATACGCAAAAAATTACCTTGGGAAAAAACCATTTTTCTTAGCCTTGGAGAGGCCATTTTCCATGTTCGAATAGTCTATCGACATCTACAGATCCTAATATTTCCATTGGTGTCTTCATAATTTCATTTGGAGCTTGCAGTCAAAATTCCCCCGCAAGATGAGGTTCGTTTTCAGAAATGTGGTGTTTTTTACTGTGCTGAGTCATCATTTTCAAATGATGATTCTGAGATACTGGAAGATAATTTTGAGAAACGGTCGAAGTATTTTTTTCCTAACACATCATATATCAATAGCCTCTCTCTATTTTCCTACAGGTGTCACATATTGGGAGAATCTAATTCATCTCTGAGCCCTAATTTTCGGATCTCATATTTCCTGTTTTGACACATGTTTGTAAAATGTAGATCTGGGGAAAATGAAAACGGATCTGAGGGAATTGAGAGAGGTTTTTGCTCATAACAAACAGATGCAAAAAATAATCTTTCATTTTATACACAAATGTCGCGATTCGAGAGATACAGAACCATAACCGCAACCCCAATTTTCAGCAGTTTGACCCATTTTCTATGACGGAAAGTTTCAAGAATTGATTGTAACTGTTGTTATCTTTTAGATTTGGGAGGATTTTCGACCTCAAGACATATATGAGGCACCTTTGTAACATTTGAAAAAGGGGGGGAAACAACCCAAGAGACTTTTGGGGGCTGGGTTTGTAATGCATTTTCTTTCAACAAATCTAGAATAGAATGCCAAGAGATTCTACACCTCGTCACTGTGTAATTTTGTTTTTCCTATATTGTTTTCTCAGGTTTACATTCATTTTCTCTTCTTTCTTTTACATATTCATATTTTAATGAATCTAATTCAGTAATACCTTTGCTACAGTCATTAATTGGGCAGCCTGTCAGGTTCAACTTTTCCTCTGTTTATGTTGTGAGCAAAACAAGACCTGTAGCTTGACTGTTTCTGCCTAGATTACAAGTTTTATATATACATGTTTGTATTTTGAAGTTATTTTTCATTCCTCTATTGAAATGAAGATTATAATTATCGGAATTAGATACCTAACTCTTTATTTCAGTCTCCTTTATCCCCTATCTTCTATCCATCTTCCTTATTTCAATTAAATTAGGCAAACGAGGTCATGCCTCTTCATTTATGATCTATAAATGATTGAAAGGCCTGTTTCAGACCCGGTTCTAGAAGCCTCATATCACTGATCAATCTACATATTATTTTTTCATTTAAAATGTGCTAAGGCTTAGCTCCATTACAACCTAGAGTCAACTCTTGCGACAACATTTCTGGCGCCGTTGCCGAGGACGGAGGAACGAAGTTATCTTCTCTGGGATATGACAAAGAGTTTAGATCTATTTCTTGATGGTGAACAAAGGATAGGCATTCAATTGGCTGTGATCATTCACCTGACGACTCCTTGGTTCGAAGACTCTACACGATTCACTAGCGACTCCACTGGTCTCAAAATGTCGAATTCGTTCGCTGCTCGGAGTGCTGTGAGGTTTGCTCCTCTGGACTTTACATATTTTTATGGTTTTCCAAACATTGTTCCAGACATTAAAATTTGGGAAGATGTCCTACCTAAATTTGGAGGATATGCAGACAACAATCCTGCTCAACACTTGTTTGAATTCCACAAGCTCATGGATGAATTAAATTTTCATCATGAATATGTCCTCATGAAACTGTTTACGTTTTTGTTGGAAAGAGATGCCAGACTCTGCTATAAATCTTTACCCCATTCCAGTATTCCTTCATTGAAATATTTCCACACATTTTTTCATCAACATTGTAAGAGGATCTATTCAGCTGAAATCCTTTTTGAAGATTGCTGCAATATAGAATTCATAAGACAAAAAGATCAAACAAATATTCTTGAAGAGGAGGAAGGAATAACATAAATTTCTCAAGTCAATGAAGACAATCAATATGAAGAAGAGTTGGCTGATAAAGAAGCAGGATATGATAGCTCTTGTGATCATATTCAAGAAGAAGATCAAGCCAAGCTCCATGAAGATGAAGCAGAAAGGTCAGAAGGCCTTCACAACCAGATTTGCTGCAACAATGAGGAGGAAAGCGCTTTTTCAGATGAAGAGATAGATTCAAGCTCATTCATATATGACTCTATTTTTAATTCTGTTGTTCAAGAGAAATACTTTCATAATGAGTTTTTTAATATTAATGATGCTGCAAATGGTTTAATTGTACAATATGATGATGAAATCACTGGTTTAAATATTCATGAAGACCAACAACTTATAGGAGGTCATATACAATCACTGTTTGCTGATATAAAACATAGTCATTTTGCTATGGCAGAATCCCTTACTTATCAGTTTCACGATCAAGTAAAGGTCCTGAAATATGATGAATTATATGTTGCCAAAAAGCCATTTCTTGAAGAGTTTCAGGAGGATTATAATCATCCAAATGTAATAGAGATTTCAGGTATGATCACGGTTGTAAATCCCCATGAAAATCAGTTCGTGGATATTCAACCATCTTTGCTAGATCCTCACAAAATAGAAATTTCTAAAAGTCAATGTTCTGGAATGTGCTATGAACAGCCTGTTTACGATGAATATCAAGAAGAGAAAGAAGAGCATATTTCTTTTTCATCGCACACAAAAATTTACGACAATCCTCCTTTGTTTGATGAATATGATGAAAGTGTTTCTAAAGATGATGAGCATCAAGAAACTTTGGTTCAACAGGAAAGTAATCGACAACATCTTGAAAGAAATCAGCCTATGTATGATAGCTATCAAAAAGATCTTTGGAAAACAGATGAAGGACATAAGCATGGGTTAATGAAACAATTGATCTCTCCTCCCTGTTTACCAACTATTGAGAAATATACCAATAAGTTTCAATGCGACATTTATGCACCAGAAGAAGAAAAAATCAGCAGTGGACAAAGTGCGCAAAATCATTTCAGACAGCTTGCCCAACAAGAGGAAGTATGGATTAATTGCGAAAGTGGTATATCTTTTCCCTTCTACGATCTAGTAGCAGTTTATATGGAGTCAAAATGGGGGATTGGATTTTTTATTTCCAACTTCTTGAAGTCCGAAATTCAAAACTGTAAGTACCTTCTCACAGGGCATGTTTTGAAGTTTGCAGCTGCTCCTGTAATTTTCATGTTAAAATATGGAAGCATAATCAAGCTTGTTAGTCGGATACTCGCTTGGTTGATTTAGAAATTTTCCTATACTTGAACAAAAAAGTGATATCAATTAGAGTAGGTGATGTATATAAATAAACTTGACTTTGAGCATTAGATTACAATGGTGTTTTTCAATATGTTTCCAGTTTAGTTTGGCATCCAATATGGTTTTGATCTAAGGTGTTATGACTCCATAGCCCAATGAATGCGATTTTAAAAGGACCCAGCCATAATTTTTTAAATTTCGAATGTCTTCATCTATCAACATGAGCTAAATTCCAAAGCAATACTTTCCCATTTACTTTAAATCTAACAGCTTTTGCACTTTTTTTGAAATATTTTTTTACGATTTTTTGTCTTCTCTTTATGTTCTCCAAGAAAAACATCCTTTGTTCCTCTAAAGCTAACAATGAATTTATCCTTTGAGAGACATTAGCAGAATTTAATTCTTCGATCTGTAGCATCAGCCGTAGTGAAAAAGTTCCAACTCGGTAGGAAGAATAACTTCTTGACCATAAACAAGCTGAAAGGGAGGGCAACTTGTGCTTACCTTAGTAGTAGTGAGATCTTCCCAAAGGGCGTAAGTGAGGAGGGTGTGCCATTGACGAGGCTTATCTTCAATGAGCCTCTTGATAATTCTAACCAGATTTTTGTTAGTAGACTCAGCTTGCCCATTTCCTTGAGGGTAATAAGATGATGAGGTAAAATGTTTGACTCCCAGCTTAGCTAGAAACTGAGTCAGCTTAACAAAAATGAAAGCGGGACCATTGTCTGTAATAATTTCTAAAGGAACGCCAAATTTGGAGAAAATATTAGTTTCAAGGAAAGAAATAACCTGTTCATCTTGTGAATGTTTAAGTGGGGCAACTTCAGTCCATTTCGTAAAATAACCTGTGTCTGTCAAGATAAAAACCTGCCCTGTTGAAGATGGAGGATTAATAGGACCGATAAAATCCAGACCCCATTTTGAAAAAGGAAAATCAGGGAGGACAGTTTGCAAAGGCATGGTAGAAATATGTTATTTCCCAACAAATTTTTGGCACTTTCCACAAGATCTTGAAAATTTAAAAGAATCTCGAAAAATTGAAGGCCAATAATACCCTTTTTTGACGATTTTAAAAGCAATAGTTTTAGCAGAAAAGTGGCCACCCACGTGAATAACAGAGTCTGGAGATCCATGGGTTTCATGTAACAGTTTTTGTGCTTCCTTGTTATTCACACACCAAAGTAATATGCCATATGCAGATCTCCCGAATAAGAAGTCTCCTAAAATAACATATCTGAAGGACTCAAGACAAAGCCTTCTCCTTTGATGAGTATCTAAACTATCTGGACATTTCCGATTTTGCAAGTAATACACCAGATTTTTATACCAGATATGTTC
Source organism: Picea glauca (assembly GCA_000966675.3). NCBI lineage: Eukaryota > Viridiplantae > Streptophyta > Pinopsida > Pinales > Pinaceae > Picea > Picea glauca. Next base: position 564,251 of record JZKD02S1770061.1, on the reverse strand, counting down.
AGCTATAGGAAGGGTTTGACTATCAATGTAAAACAATGTTGAAAGAGGATTATCTTGTTCATCAATTTCTTCACTTGCTTCAACATGTTGAGCCAAGTGAAGGGCTAAGTATCATCCCTTAATTGTTTTTGAAGTCATGATGGTTAAATAATGCTCTTGGATCTTGGCAAGCCAATGTGCAAGCTTCCCTGAAATATAAGTCTGTGAGATCCAAAACTTGACAACATTCAAAGAGACTTTTACCAGTGTGTTCTTGCCTAGGATAAATTGGCAAAATTTCTCCACAACTTTAACATGAGAAAAACCATGTTTTTCGATATAAGAATACTTGAATTCATCATATGATAATCTTTGACTCATGTAAGCTATTGGTTTTTCGTTATTCTCGTCATCACATTGTACGAGAATAACAGAAACTGCTTCCTCTATGACATGTTTATATAATAAAATCTTTCTCTAAATCCAGCTTCGCGAAAACCAGTGCGAAACTGATTTCCTTCTTAATCCTTACAAAATAATTCTCGACATCTTCAGTACAAGAGAAGGAGCGATCTTGGTTGAGAATATTGTGAATTGGTTTCACCATTAAAGAAAAATCAGGAACAAATTTACGGACAAAGTTGATAATGGCCATAAAGGCTTGAACCTCCATTTTGGAAGTGGGGGCCATAAGGTTCAGAATATCAACAATCCTTTCGGGATCTATGCTTATCCATGAATAAAAAAAAATATGCCCAAGGATATTTCCCTTGGTAACTCCGAAGATAGACTTAGAAGGATTTAAAGAAATGTCGAACTTTCTGCATCGCATGAGAAATTTTCCAAGATGACCAAAATGATCCAATCTGTTCTTTGAATATACAATCAAGTCATCAAGACAACTCTGAATAATCTTACCGATTAGATCGTCAAAATCTATCTGCATAGAGTTTTGGAAAGTGGTACCTGCATTGGATAATCCAAAAGGCATGCGTTCATAAGCAAATGTGCCCCAACGTGTAGTGAAAGTGGTTTTGTATTTATTAGTCCTTTTTACCTTGATCTGATTATAACCATAAAAACCATCAAGTAAGGACATCATTTGTGACCCTGCAACTTGCTGCAAAATCATTTCCATGTTAGGGAGAGGAAAATGGTATTTTACGCTCGCTCTATTCAATGCACGAAAATCAACGCACAATCGGATCTGACTAGTTGTTTTCTGAATGGAAACCAAATTGGAAACGCACTCGAAATACTTAACAAGGAAAATTATCCCAACTTTCAAAATAATTTCCAACTCATTCCTAATAGTAGCTTCAAGTGTGTGGTTAATGGGTCTTTGTTTTTTCCTAACTAGTTTTATACCTTCCTTGATAGGAATGGCATGCTGTATAAGAGCAGGATCAAAACCACGAAGATCCTCATACGACCAAGAAAAAACATCTTGAAATTCATGAAGTAACTCAATGAATTTCAAATTTTCTTCATCAATACATTGGGCACCTATCTTAACATTCTTTGGGGAATTGGGTGTCCCAATGTTCAAGGAAATGGTTTCACCCACTTTCCTTTTTGACTCTTCTTCTTTATGCGTTTCTTTGTTGCCTACATCACTCGATGAAAATGAACTTTCTAGAGGAGTCAAGCCCTTCAGAATTTTATTGTTTTCCATGGATATAATATCCTTGGGCTTATATGGTTCATTTTTTATGAAAGAAAATATGCCTTCATCACTAGGGAAGACCCGCCATGAATCTACATTGTTAGGGATATGAGGACAATATAAAGATTGAAAAGTGAAATAAGGTATTTGTGGCAGAAGTTGCTGAGTAAGAGAGGCTGCAAATACAACTAACCTGTTGGCCATTGAATTAAGTTCCCTTTTAACATGAGTGATGTTAAATGATAATAATTTCGAGATAAGCATCCAAACATCTTGGGTGTAGCGTTTCATTAACTTGTTGCTAGGAGAATATATTTAACGTACAAGGTTCACAACAAGCTCAAAGTCCCCAAAAACTGTAAGGTGTCCACAACCTAAATTATAGTCATTTTCAATGCCTAGCAATAATGCTTCAAATTCAGTGACATTGTTCGTGCAAACAAATTCTAACCTATAGGAAAAGTTGTGAATTTTACCTACAAGTGAGTATAAGATAATTCCTGCTCCATTACCTTCATTGGAGCATGAGCCATCAAAGTGCATGTGCCACATACCATCTTCCATATCAATTTGTTCCTTGGTAGTGTCATTCTCATACGCAAAGATGGAGTACACTCCTAAGTCCTCCTCGACATAGTTTACGTTAGGTTGTGGAATGATTTCTATGTATGGTGAGATTCTTCCTTCCCTTAGGAATATGATATTCTTTCCATTCCGAGGAACAAATAAGTGTGTCCTGTCAAGTGAAATATACCCACCTGTCAAGGCTTGACAGTCTCTTCCTAAGATGATACAATAATTACTTACTGACATGTCAATTACCTAGATATTAAGGGTTGTCCTGATTTCAGGATGTGTGCACAGAACCAAAGTCATGTCTTTGATTTCTCCTATAGTCAACTATTGTAGACTATTATATGAGAGCATGCTTCTAGAATTTTCATTAGTACAAGATAAGCCTAGCTCTTCCATAATAATTTTCGATATTATGCTTGGGCCCGAACCACCGTCAATTAGGCAACAATGAGCTATTTTATCCATAATTTTTACAAAAATTAAAAATGGAGGGTTTTTTACATGGTGTGTAAAACTATTTACACCTACTTTATTTACAATATAATCCTCTTCTTTTTCCTCTTCACAGAGATTGGCTATGGTGGAAGATTTTCCTTCCATGAAATTTTTAAGATGCTTTTGTTGTTTAGGGATGGAAACCAAGTCTAGAAGAGAAGCATTGACCTTGATATTATCCATTTGGTTGAGAATGTTATATTTGGAAGAGGGAAGAGGGGAGGGAATTCCTTGACTGTCAATAGTTTTAGTATCTTGTTCAATAGAAGCTTGCGAAGAAGAGCTTGGGATAGAAGAAATACGAGGGGAATCATATTTTACTTTTGAAGCATAGGATATTCCTAGTGTTTATGATCATGACATATTTTGGTTCTTCCCAATCTAGAACGAAAATGGTGGTTTCAATAATTTTGGCAAAGATTTTATCTTTGGCACTCTTCTTTACCTCACAAGTACTTTCCTCGTGATTTTCCTCGCAAAAGTTACACCAACTGTGAGGCATGATATTTTTGGGCTGAAATTTGTTTTCATTGGGATTCCTAAAAGATGGTGAAGAAGAAGATGATGCCCCATGAGTAAGTGAAGGGACATTTCTCTTTCACTCGTATGCTATCATCTGATTATTCATATCCTGTACAAGTTGTAAGAGGGAAGCCATGTCCGTTTGTTTAATTGAGTCCTCTTTGGGAAGACCTGTTCTTTCTAGCTGTTCTTCATACTCTAGACAAGTATGAAGAGAAAAACCAATATTTCCAATAGATTTTTCTTCAAGCCTATGCCAATAAGGGGAAGGTAAATCATTATAGTAATCCATAACATAAGCTTGGTTCTATGGGCGAATAAGTTCAGGAATTGATTATACAACTTGGTGAAACAAAGGTTGAAAGACTTAATAGTCTCACCATCCTTGTACGCAATGTTATTGTATTCCTGTAATTGTTTGGCTGGGCTCTTAGACTTCCCATAAGTGGATTTGAACCAGTAAACTAATGTTGGACACACCTACCACACTTAGAGCGGGGGGGGGGGTGTGAATGAGTGTGGGGATCTTTTTCCCAAAACTTCCCTCTTACACAAAAACTCCTTAGTTAACATTCAACATTTTCTCATTACTCATTACTATCATTTATAATCAGTTAGATGTGAATACATATCAGCAACATATCATTAACAAATCATCTCCACAAGGAACACAAAGAACACAAGATGTATGTACAAATTTTCTTTTTATTATGGACTTCAATCTGGGGGTTTTTCAACAACAACTGAATATAGTACAACTCTACAAGAGCACCAGCTCTATATGAAATACTAAGCTTACATTCTCAACACCAACTGAGATGAGGCAACAATCCTCAACATATATCAATCTGTCAACATAAACAAGTGCATCAACCATAGACCAACCTGTGCCAAACAACCTGTAATCAACCTGTACCATAAACAAGTGCATCCAACCATGTACCAAGTATATACCAATCATGTGTCAAATAATCATCAAAAATGACTCATCAATATGTACCAACATCATCAACTATACACCTCATGTATGTGCCAACTCATCAACTACTTGTCTCAACCATGACTAGTTTTGGATTAGTCAACAACCCCAACTTGAAATAATAATAACTTTGTACCTATAATGAATAAAGATATGAATCTGATATACAATGTTCTTCAGTGTGTTTTATGCAATTCCTCTAGGTGGCACTACTTGGAACCTCTCATAAAAGGCTTTATAGCAAAAATGACATACCTTGCTGAATTCTGGCTTATTCTAGAGAGCGACCTTGTAGAGCATGGACCGCAAAAAATATTTGTTGAATTGATCTGAAACTGTTACACAACATACTAAATCTTGTACCCTAACCAACACATTTTGTCTCACTGAATTTGGATCTTTTATGAAGAAGTTATGACATTTTTACCCGAAACACCTGTTTTTGACTAGTTTCAAGACTAGCCACAAACCCTATTGATGCCAATGGTTTGATTGATTGATGTCAAAGGATTGATTGATTGATGATTGATGTAATATAATATGTATTTTCCTTGATGATAATGCATATATGAATATGGATCAATGAGTTGTCATTGATAGGATGAATATGGATCAATGAGTTGTCATTGATAGGATGAATATGGATCAATGAGTTGTCATTGATACATTATGAAGATGGATTGTTGTGGTTTCATTGGTATATGATGCATTGTTGGAAAAATGTATAGATGACTCATTATTGTCTTATCATGATTGATTGATGTCAAGTGATTGATTGATGTCAAAGGATTGATTGATTGATGATTGATGTAATATAATATGTATTTTCCTTGATGAGAATGCATAGATGAAGATGGATCAATGA
>JZKD02S1770061.1:518990-552274 GCA_000966675.3 Picea glauca | reverse complement strand
AAAATAGGTTAAGTGACCTAGAAATGGGTTAAGTGACCTAAAAAAGGGTTAAGTGACCTAGAGGATGAAAGTATAAATAAGATAGCAATGGTCTCTTGTAGATCATCCTTTTTGTAGATCAATGGAGAGCTTCTTGTGAGAATATCTTTGGAGTATTGATGGAGAGCTTCTTGAGAATTTTTGGTGTGGATCACTTGAGAATATTGAATATCTATAGTTGACTGAGGTAACCAAGGATATCTAAGACGAATTTCAGAAGGAAGGTGAAGAAAAGAGGGCCGGAATTGAAGGGAGGATAAATTCTTTTGATGATGCTTTCTAAGGTATGTTATTTACAGGTCATCTCACCATTTTTGCTATAAATTATTTTCTATAATGATTCAGACCGTGAAATTGATATTCAATTGAGAAATCATACCCAAGTATCTGTGGTAAAAAAATCATCTTGTGGGTCTTTGTATTTTGGGAGTTACACTCCGTGGAAAATAGGGTTTGTGGCTAGTCCTGAAACTAGTCAAAAACAGGCGTTTCAGGTAAAAATGTCATAAATTCTTCATGAAAAATCCAAATTAAGTGAGACCAAATGTCTTGGTTAGGGTACAGTTTGTATTATGTTGTGTAACAGTTTTAGATCAATTCAACGAATATTTTGTGCGGACCACGCTCTACAAGGTTTCTCTCTAGAATAAGCTAGAATTCAGCAAGGTATGCCATTTTTGCTATAATGCCTTTTCTGAGAGGTTCCAAGTAGTGCCACATGGAGGAATTTCATAAAAAACATTGAAGAACATTGTGTATCAGTTTCATATATTTATTCATTACAGGTACAAAGTTATGATTATTTCAAGTTGGGGTTGTTGACTAATCCAAAACTAGTCATGGTTGAGACAAGCAATTGATGAGTTGGTACATACATGAGGTGTATAGTTGATGATGTTGGTACATATTGATGAGTCATTGTTTATGATTATTTGACACATGATTTGTATATACTTGGCACATGGTTGGATGCACTTGTTTATGGTATAGGTTGATTACAGGTTGTTTGGCACAGGTTGGTGCATGGTTGATGCACTTGTTTATGTTGACATATTGATATATGTTGAGGATTGTTGCCTCATCTTAGTTGTTTCTGATAATGTAAGATGATTTTTTCATATAGAGCTGGTGCTCTTGTAGAGTTTTACTCTATTCAGTTGTTGCCGAAAAACCCCCGGGTTGAAGTCCAGAATAAAAAGAAAAATTGTACATACATCTTGTGCTCTTTGTGTTCCTTGTGGAGATGATTTGTTGATGATATGTGTTTCTAATATGTATTCACATCTAACTGATTATAAATTACAGCAATGAGTAATGAGAAAATGTTGAAAGTTACTAAGGAGTTTTTGTGTAAGAGGAAAGTTTTGGGAAAAAGATCTCTACACTCATTCACCCCCCGCTCTAAGTGTGGTAGGTGTGTCCAACACAACTAACTCTTCCCAAGTGGAAAGAATCTTGGGAGGGAGATCAAAGAAATCTGTTGTTGCTTTCCCTTCAAGGGAGTTGAAAAATAAGCACATGCAAGTATCATTTTCATTAGCTCCTATATTGTGATAGGCATTAGAGAATGCCACCAAGTGTTCATTTGTAGTGACTGTGTTATTTCCTAAAAACCTAGGAAGATGCTATTTAAATTTTGGTAGCGGACGAGTAACAAGTGATAGGTTTAAGGGAGAGGATACATTCCATGGGGTAGTAGTAGAATCCTCCTCGAATTGAAAGATCCCATACTTCTTTATGAACTTAGCAGGGTTAGTAATTGATTGGACATGAATCTGATGGCTATACAAGCTACCAATCACTGATGAGGCCGAAGGTTGAGAAGATGAGGCATTTCCAGTGCCACGAGAGCCACCCATAGATGCCATTTTGTAAATGATGGGTAAGGGTGATAAAGATGAACTCGATGAATCAGACAAAGTTCTCCTTAGAGTACCTTGTTGGGTTGACAAACAAACATTCCTTCTTCCTATTTCAACGATATGAGTGTTTTCAGGAGACAATCCTCTTCTTCTCCTAGAGATGCGAGGATTTGAGGACATGAAAATAAGAAATCTAACTTTAGGAAAAAGAGAGCTACAACTGATTCCTAGGTTGCCTTTGCCTAGCCTCCTAGTGTTCTCGAACACTTAAGTCTTGTTCAATTACTTCCCACGAGCGTTCAAGTTCAACCTGAGTATTAGAGGTGTCTAAGATGGTATTGAATAAATTTAAAGCAATGCTGGTTTGGCCTTTAAGACCATGCTCAATATTGGGCTGCCTTGTAACAGGTATTGTCATGAGGAAAAGAAAACAATCAAATAAAAAAAAATAAAAAGCAGAAATATTTAATGATAATCACGAATACAATCAACCATAGAGATATGGAAGATCTCCCCAGTATGGTTGCCAAATAAATGTTGAGGAAAAGGTATGAATTACCTTACTCAATAATGTTTGAATCTTGCCTGGCTAGGACAAGATAGTCGGGAATGTCACCCGAGGTTTTATAGCCTCAAAAATATTCTCCCAATCCCCAAGTATTAATTACAAGGGTTTAGGCTAATTTATTAATGAAAAGAATGTTGTAATATAAAATAAAATTTATATAAATTTATGTAATGTACACAAATTACAAAAAGTAAACATGGAGATCAAAAAGCGAAAACTAACCAAGTCATAAATTCACATATATGAGACAAAATAACAATCTGATTTATTTCATTCTGAGATATCAAAAGTTTTTTTCTCTTTACAAAACCCCTGTGAGGGCATGGACCAAAGTCCGATTTAGAGATCCCCGATGAACACCATACAAAAAGATTCTGACAATAAAACAAAACTGAAATTTATAATCTGGATCAACTTGCCACAAACTGTTGCCAATTTGACTCTGCAAGATGTCCTTTATCAGCCATGAAACTTAATTCACAAACATACAACAATACACAGACTATCAAGGATGGATCAACACCTCTAAAACAAGCGTCTGAAAAGTTTGGTTCAGTCTTGAACCTTGCTGTCTACAATAAGACCATGTTGTCAAAAAGAGAATTAGGTTTTGAATAAACTCAAGAATGAATGAAAACTGAAACTATCTCATGAAACCAAAAGAGAAAACCTTAGTCTTGCTTTCTCCTTCTATTCTCCTCTTGTTTCTTCTTCTCAATCAACTTTTATTCTTTCCAAATAAGTTGAAGTAGTTCAACTACTTTCTTTAGTTAAGTTAGTTTGACTTAACTAATTAGTTTAAAAGAAATAAATAATAATAATATAGTTAAGGGTATTTAATTAATAATAACTAGGTAGGTGTGACCCCTTGTGAATCCCGTCATTTCCTTCTTTCAAATCATAAAATATAACACAAAAAGGTTAATGATTTTGACTATATGCCACCCTTGTAGCTCCCTCAAATATCTTTCAAACTTGATATTTAAATATTAGAAATAATTTATATCGTATCCAAAAAATATATAAACATCCACATCATCCACATTATCCACAAAATACCAAAACAAAGCTTGTTGTCCCAAAAAACTGAAGACCACTAAGCACTGTCTTCATCAATTGAAATCATAAAAACATAATCTAAAAACCATATTTTCCACTTTGTGAGGCAATTTTTATTTTTTCACTGTTGTTTCCCTTTGATTTCTCGAAAGTATCCTGTGGTTGGTTAGACCCTTGGGGATGTATCTCACTGATCACATGGGAACATTCATCCTTCAAATGCATGAGGGAAGACACATATTTTGAGGAATCATTGGAGGGAGAAGAAGGGGAGGCAATTGCTTTTCCTTTATCTTGCATAGGTTGGGGAATATCAGTTTTTAATATTTTACTAGAATGTGAAGATTGAACAGGTGAATCAGCACGAGAAATATGGACATTGGGATTGACAGGTGGTGGAAAAGGAAATGACATAGTGGGCCAACCACAATGGTGAGAGATAACCGGGTTGACGATCTCTTGCCATCCATCATTTGCGGGGACTTCCGGTTGCAAGGACACGTGTGGAGGAACGTGAATGCTAAGGATGTTCTGAGGCTGGAAAGGGGATCTTTCTGGTCGAGGGTGCACTATTCCACGACCAATCCAATTAAAGAACCCAACTTGGAAAATATGGTTCAATTCTTGAGGATCAACATCAAAATGGATGGAAAATCTAGGCCTTCTAGGACCTTGGTTCCAGTTTCCCCTGCCTCTGTTATTTCTTCCATTGCTGCCCCTACTGAAAAAGCTCATCCTGTAGTAGCAGTTCATTAGTAATGAATCTCTTAATAAACCCTACGTGACATTTTGCTTACATGAATAAAAAATTGGCTCAAGAATTGACATGAGATATATGCAAACCCATCCATAACAAACCATTCATAAACTGCCAAGTGAACATGGGGTGATAGGGTTCATGGGAAATATGGAGGGAGTGCAATTAGCGAAAAGTGGTATAATGATAGGGGATTAATACACAAATACTGTTCAACAATTAATCAAACAATTTACTGTGTAATAAAGTATCAAAATATTAGTCACCAACCCTTGCTGTGTTATCCCTTTGTCGCTTTTACACATACTTTTCCTTTTAAATTTATTTCATAGAACATGGATGCAATAAGTGAAATTGGGATTATGAGGGGAATGTAATGAGGAAAAAATGATAGAATGAAATGGAATTGATATGGATTCTGTTCAATTGAAAATCAAAACATGAAATCAAAACATATCTCTGTACAAACCTTCAAAGTTTAACAATGTTCACTTTTTGAAAACAATAATTTAAACTGTTACTTTCGTTGACAAATTGCTTGCTGGCTTCCAAAAAATAATCTATATGCCCATAATTGTTTAATTACAATAGCCATTGTATCCATATAATCACTATATGACAGTCATAACGAACAACATTGCAATCTATATAAGAAACCATAATATCCTTTGAGCCATGACCATAACATTAACTTCAATGCTTCATCCCTTAAAACCAATAGGAACACAAACAATGTTTACAACAATTCATATCCATCATTTATTTAGTCACTGTTCCACGCAATCAATCTGGACGTTATAAATCTTATTCGGGCCTCAAACATTTTGCACACATGTGTCACTTTTATATAATCAACATAACGATTGAACCAAAATAACATTCAATAATTTGATCCCAAGCTTCAAATAAATAAGTGGGTACAGATCTCTTCCAGAATTACCAAACAAAGGACCCAACCAAATCATTCCCATGTAACCAAGCACGCATAGTGATCCCATCAACCATCGAATTGGAGTGAAACGATATCAATGTAATATTTAGGGTTTACGACAACAAGTGGAAGGTAGGAACATGTGGTTTGACCAGAGAGCGTGATATTCTAATAACACAGATAGCTTATGCCCTATCACAATTTACCACAGAACAATAACATGTAACAATGCTCTCGGTTGTAAGGGTTCCAAAACAATAGACAACCCTTTCCAATAGGAAAACAAAATGAAGCCAATCCCTTTAATCAACACTGTAAAATGAGCGACCAAGCACAAATCCATGCCTGACCAAAAAACATGCCTAATGCTTTCATCAAATTTTGGGTGGCATTAAGTTCATACTATGCAATATTTACCAGGAAATGGTGAGGTTTTAGCAAGTAGATAACAACTTAGGGTTTTTCCAATACAAGGCACATAATACTTTAATCTTTCACCAGTTCTCATTAAAACCCACAAGGTAGAAAAAATGTGTGTACACTAGCCACAGAGATGAACAAGGAGTGAGAAAACTTAATCACAGAGATTGGTATTGTCAATCCATAGGTAGGGTACTCACAAAGCTCAGATCTTTGGAAAACCATGATAATCAACTTGAACAAAGAGGCCAGACCCAAAACCCAAGCCATGATCGAGCATGCTCCATTGCAATTTCTATTCAACAATTCTATGCGAAGGATTACACACAACAAGAAGACCACAATCATTTTCCTTTTTAAATGCCAACAATCCAAAAGCACCAGCATGAGAAACCAAGGACGCAAACACCAATACACATTTCAAAAATATTAGAACAACTTGAGAGTCACATAGACCACGAGCAACCAGAGCCAAAATTTGATTCAAAGGGAAGAGCAACTATCATGGATGGAAAAGTAAGAAAACCCATACCTGGAAAAGATCGCGTGAGGAAAAAAACAAGACTGTATATATCCTTTACAACAGAGAAAGGCGGAGCAACAACAACTACCAGAGCCAAAAAAAATGCAAGAATGACTAGGGTGACGAGCTCGAGGGGAGTTTGAGTTACGTGCAGTAAATGCACGTTTCTTCTCCCTTCCAACTTCATTCAATTCAAAGTACAAGCCAAGCCAATTCCCCATAGAAATACATCATTAATCAACCAAATATCCATTTCCATATCACTTTTGCAAAGTGCGCCACCCCTTGGTAATGCCAAACTTCTTTAAAATAACAATGTGCTAGGAACATAACCCAATGTGCAACCATTTATGAAACTCAAACAAGGCGCATAACCATAGTAGCAAGGGTCACGAGCACCCATCATTTTCCATAATAATACAAAACATTAGAACTTGAAAATAATTCTTTTATCCAAAAGGGAAGCATTATTATCTTCTATCAGAGATCATTTAAACCATTTAATGCCATTTTTAATACAATATCAAAACCAAAACTGGATTATAATTCTTTCATCCACAGGGCAGCCTTAACATATTCTGTGAGAGATCATCAATGCCATTTAGTGCCATGTTTTAATCACCCAACCACCACATATTACTACAACATTTTAAACCATGATCTGAAACAAATGAGCGGTAGAAGACTGTGTTTCTACCATCACATAAGCAAACAAAATATAAGCACTTATTATCCACCATAGTGCCATAAGTCTACAAGGGAGTCCCATCTATTAGTTTATTATTAATATAGTTAAATAATGAAGCTTGGCAATCATTTGCGAGCACAATATTCATCACTGCTCTTTTAAGTATCAATAGTTGGAAGCTACTCAACGCACCAATGAAGCACAAATAGGTTGTCTCCTCCCAGATCCACAAACCATCCTTTCCTCCTCGTCCAAAACCCACCAATTCTTCCCCTCCCGCAACTCCCCTCAAGATCCATAAATTAACCCGGGATAAAATGGCTAAACGTCAACTCAAGGGTCTTTGTTATAATTGTGATGACAAATATTTTCGAGGGCACAAGTGTAAGGAACATAAGATTTTTATGGCCGTGACTGAGGATATTTCTGAATAAGAGGCCATTGTTTCACCTGTGGATGAACTACCACCTCCATCTGATCTGACCCCACCCTCTGATCCACCAAAAGTTGACCTAGTGATTTCACTTAATGCCCTCACTGGCTTCTCTGCTCCCCAGACTCTCAAATTAATTGGTTACATTAAAAATAGGAAAGTCATCATCCTTGTGGATAGTGGTAGCACCCATAATTTTTTTCATTGCCACATTGCCCAAAACGTCAATTGTTACATCTGTGTCGTCAATAATTTACAAATCATGATTGCCAATGGAGGTTCCATGAAATGTGGGGGATGATGTGAAAATGTGCTGCTCCAAATTGGTTAGTATCACCTGAAATCCCATATGTTTGCTATAGACATGGGTGGTTGTGACATTGTTCTCAGTGGAAAATGGTTACGCACTCTTAGCCCCATTCTCATGGATTTTAAGGACTTAACCATGCAATTCCAACAAGAGGGGAAACAATATAAGTTCCAAGGCATCACAATAGGCTCCCTTGAGATCATCAGTTCCCATCGCATGGAAAAGCTCCTAAAAAAGGGTCATTCTGGAATTATTTCCCAACTCCACTCCATTCATGTTATTGAGACACCTTCTGTGCATCTCGACCTCCAATCTATCCTATCCCGCTACCACGTTGTTTTTACCACTCCCAAATAAATTCCCCCTTCCTGTGGAGTCCATGATCATTCCATCCCTCTCATACCGAGTAGTCTTCCTCCCAATGTTCACCCTTATCATCATCTCTTTTCCTAGAAGAATGAAATTGAAAAAAATGTTCATGAATTTCTAGAAGCGGGTGTTATCCGTTCTAGTACCAACCCCTATTCTTCCCCTGTGGTCATGGTACTCAAGAAATAAGGTGCTTGGTGCATGTGCCTTGATTTTTGCACCCTTAAAAAACTCACAATAAAAGAAAAATTCCCCATTCCTGTCATTGATGACCTCTTGGATGAATTGAGTGGTGATCAGTACTTCACCAAACTTGATCTACATTCTAGCTACCGCTAGATCCATATGAAAGAAGAAGACATTCCCAAGACTACATTTCGAACTCATGAGGGTCACTATGAGTTCTTGGTAATGCCCTTTGGCTTGTGTAATGCTCCCTCCACTTTCCAAAGTCTTATGAATCATGTCTTCCGTCCTTTTATCCATCATTTTGTATCAGTTTTCTTTGATGATATTATCATCTATAGTAAAACTTGGACATCCCATCTCTCCTATGTGAATCATGTTCTCCATCTACTCTCTAAGCACCAACTTTTACTCAAACAATCTAAATGTACCTTTGGAGCCTCAAAAGTGGAATACCTAGGTCATATTGTCGACAAGGATGGTGTCCGGGTGGATCCTAAGAAAATTGAAGCTATGCAGGATTGGCCTCGCCCTAGATCTCTTAAGAGATTGCATGGTTTTCTAGGTTTAATGGGCTATTATCGAAAGTTTGTTCGAAATTATTGAAAAATTGCAACTCTTCTCACTTCTCTCCTTAAAAAAAATGCTTTCACTTGGAATCCATCTAGGCATCACTCCTTCCAAGCCTTGAAAGATGTTATGTGCTCGAACCCTGTCTTAGCACTTCCAGACTTCACAAAGATGTTCATATTAGAATGTGATGCTTCCAGGAAAGGAATTGGGGCCGTCCTCATGCAAGATGGCATGCCTTTGGTCTTCACTAGGAAACAACATTCAGAGAGACATTTGGGCCAATCCATTTATGAAAATGAAATGTTATCTATTCTGCATGTTGTGGATCTTTGGCGACCTTTTTTATTGGGTCAATGCTTCCAAATAAAAACTGATCATCACAGTCTCAAGTGTTTTCTGGAACAACGAATTTCATCACCAAATCAACAAAAATGGGTGACCAAGATATTTGGCTATTATTATGAGATCATTTACAAGAAGGGAAAGGAAAATGTAGTTGCAGATGCTCTTTCCCGGAAATATGAAGAATATGGGTCCCTTTTCTCCCTCTCCTTCATTGTACCAGATTGGATTGTCTCCAAGATGTTTGTCAGAAATGGGTGCAAGACCCAAAAATTTATAGCATGATCCACCAATTGCAACACAATTCTCCAGCGTCTCCAAGGTACTCTTGGCACAATGAAGAGCTTCACTACAAAGGATGCTTGTATTTATGCAAGAAATCACAACTTAAATCCACGATGCTTTCTAAACTTCATGCTTCACCCACAACTGGGCATTCAGGGTTTACCAAAACCTATGAATGGGTCAAATGTTCTTTTTTATAGGATGATATGAAACAAGATGTCTACTCCTTTGTCGCTGAATCTGAGGTCTGTCAACACAACAAGGGAGAAACAGTCAAATCTCTGGGAACACTCCAATTTCTTTTGATCCCTCCTACTATTTGGTGATATATTTCTATGGATTTCATTGTTGGCTTACCTAAATTAGACAATAAGTCAGTCACCATGGTGGTCATCGACCGTCTCTCCAAATATGATCATTTTTGTGCTCTTCAACAACCATTCACTTCCACAATGGCTCAAATTTTCATGGATAATATCTTGAAGCTTCATGGCATGCCTAATTCTATTGTCTCTGACAAAGATCCCACATTCACCAACAATTTTTGGCAAGAATTGTTCAAACTATAGGGCACCCAATTGCATCTCAACACCGCCTATCACCCCCATACAGATGGCCATACTAAAGTTGTCAATAAGTTTTTGGAAACATATTTGAGGTTTTTTTCATATGAGAGGAAAAATCAATGGGCTCAGTGGTTACCCCTAGTTGAATGGTGGTACAACACATCTTACCATACAACTACTCACATGACTCATTTTGAAGTAGTGTATGGAAAAAATCCACCATCGGTTCTCTCGTACCTGCTAGGGTTTTCAAAGGTTTAGGAGGTTGATAAAAATATTATAGTCCGAGAGGCTATTCTTCGTGTCCTCAAAGACAATTTGGTCATGGCTCAGAATCACATGAAGCAACAAGTAGATCAAGGTCGTTCAAAATGATAATTTGCTGAATGGGACCCAATGTTTCTTTGACTACAAAATTATAAGCATACTTCACTCAAAGATGAACACTTTCATAAAATTTCTCCCAAATTTTATGGTCCTTATACCGTGCTCAAGCGAGTGCGATCAATGGCCTACTAGTTAGCTTTACCCAGTTAGTCAGAGATCAATCTTGTTTTTCATGTCTCCTGCTTAAAGAAGGTGATTGGAACTAAGTTCCAAAATCAAACCAGTCTCACTAAGTTGGATGAATAAGGTTCCATCTGGTTTCAACCACAAGCAGTCTTGGACCGGCGAGAGTGTCATCTCCGTCAACGCACCGTCAAGGAAGTGTTAGTCCAGTGTAAAGATACAACTCCAGAAGATGCCACCTGGGAGCTGACCACCATTCTACAACAATTTCCCCATCTTAAGCCTTGAGGACAAGGTTGTTCTTCAAGGGGGAGGGCATGTTAGGGAGCTAACCTCCCTAACCCCTAACGTAGGTAGAATAATATAATTCCATGTAATAAAGGCCAATATTAATAAGGCCTAGCAATAAGGAAGAATAAGTCAAATGTAAGAAGACTTAATATAAGCTTCCACTTCTAGAAGGATCTTCCTCTAGATTGTTCTTTTGGATAAATATATTTAGTATAAATAGGAGTAGAGGGTATGCAAAGTTTTGTCTTGAGAATTATTGTAATAGATCTCTGCTCTGCTGGAGGTTTCCCCCTTGAAGAGGAAAGTGAACATTGTTTCCTATCAATAAATGTATAATTTTGGTGTTGTGGTTTCATCTATTGTGTTGTTCTACCGTTATTCTCTGCAATATTTTTGTTTTCATCTATTTTAATAGATCTGGTACCTTACAAAACACCACTATACTAGCCACGCCCATTCCCTACAGAGTGTGACATGCCAAAGAAAGAGGATACGGTTCAAAATCCCCCGTCTATTTGAAAACATTCATAGGAAAACCAAAGAACATACCTCCTCCAGGATTGTATTCATAAAGACCAATACAACCCCTAGTGCCTGTAAAGTAAGGTGAATTAAACACCCCTCAGTGCCAAGAAACCAAATGTGCACACTTCTCTATGCCTTCCTAGAACCAATTCACAATCACACCACTTTGAAATAAAAAAAAGCAAAGTAAGACCCAAATTGAAGCAGAGTAAAGCACACAAAACTTCCGAAGAGCCAAACTTAGCTAGTATGATCTCCCATACCACAGGTTTCAGGGGGGAGGTTCAACTCAATTCATAAACAGTAAACCGAAAAAGGATACCCCCATCAAACAAAGATACATTTCCATGGTTCCTCACTTTCCTCCTAACTAGAGCTCCTTCCAACACATTGTAGTCCATTAATGCTTAATCCCATGGAAACAAAGAAATTCACCACTCCAAAGTTCGTAATCATGTGGAGACATGGCTATGATCATGTGATGAGGAGAGCCCCTCTACGATAGAATCATATTACCACACGATGAGCCATGTAATACCTTAAATTTGTGAAACATGGCTTAAACCTCATGTTGATATGCTATGGGATTGGTAAATCAATGTTGTTTCCACTGATGCTAATGACCCCCTCTTTTATGAGGGTGGATTTATTAGTGAAACCATATACAATTTGGTTGTTCTATTAGAGGACATGAAAGAAACAAATATTAGAAAATTTTAGCACCTCTTTTCTAGCTTGATCTAACACTGAATGTAGGATATTATTTGCAATAACTCTCTTTGAAACCATTTTTTTATATGGAAATATTTGAATCCCCAAGCATAATCAATGATTGAATATTGTCTTTGATAGCCAACCTTAGCCCTTGTATTATAACATAAGCTTCTACTATATTATTAGAAGCTATACCAAGATCCCATGCAATTGAAAGTTCTATTGTTCCTCCAAGGCTTATGATAGCCCCCCCAACACCTACCACCCCATTAAAATTTTTAAGGACATGTGGATGAGGATTGATCCACTTATGTGTGCGTTGAGATCAATTCTGGATTTTGGAATTTCCCTCCCCTTCTCTATTTTCCCAACTCCTTTTGTCCTTTTCTTTTCCCTCTTCTATACTTACCCTAATTCCCCTTTTCTTTTTTTCCCTTCTATTCTACCTTTCTAGTTCTTATACTTAGTCGTTTTTCAAAAACGATGGGTTCGCGGGTTGATAGACTCACAGATCATCATCTCCATCAACACTCTCACATCATGAGCCTGACTTACCACCACATTATTCTATACTTAACCATTTTTTGTAGTTGCGGGTTCCCGGGTTGACGGGTTTCAAGATTTCACATCCCTTGTTCTGTGAACTACATTTTGTACTGGATGATCCACGATATACATTTTGACCATTCAATTCCCCAATATCCTAAGTATCTCATCCCTCCTATAATCAGTCCGAATGACTGCATTACAACACTTATCCAATTCTTAACCTTTTGCAACGACGGGTTGGCGGGTTCTCGGGTTGGTGGGTTCACAAAAGTCCCAAATGATATTTGCTTTCATCCATGCTCTCCACCTTCATGCTATTCCCAAGACACATTTAATATGGTTTAATGCTAATAACTCATCATGCATGTCCCGTAAATATTGTCATTAATAAGTGAAGGGCTCGAGGAATTTCCTTATTAAACCACATTAAATCATGATTTGCGGAAGAGTATATATTATCTCTCAAGTGCTCATTTTAAATATTATATAGATCAAAAGAATGCTCTCGTCAACTTATGGCAGCACCAACTCAACAACAGTTTTGTGGAGATACTTTAAACATTTTTGGACAAGACGGCCAAGATTTTCAGTGGTCTAGAGCATACTCTTATTATTCATCCCCTTCTGCACAGAAGGAAGTAATTTGGACATCCAAAATTGCTCGTGCATGCTGTGTTCCTGAAGTTTTTGACTGTAAGGAATCAGTTTCTTGGTGCGCTGAGAAATATGTACCAAGCGAGTGGATGATTCAACTCCAGGACCATTCTCTCGTCCTTCTTTCTCCTCAAGTATTCCATAAAATGTTGAAACTCCTAGAGCTGACACTCACCTTCAAAGGTGAAGATTGCAGGGACTTCTTGAAAAAACATGACAACGACCTGTATATCTTACTTTAATTCTTGGAGAATCCCGCGACCATCCCTGAAGATATTACCACGTTGCAGGTCAACCTTTTGAAAAACCCATTACGAGAAATTGCCTGGTTATTTACCAGAGTTATGGGTCAAGAAAATACTTCCAACATTTCCCGTATGATTCTTTACATCTTATACATTACTGTCAAGAAGCATGTCATTTTTGATTGGGGGAAGTTGATTTCCATTGAAATATCTTCCCAATGTTCTCAATATAAAAAGGATAAGAAATTCTTTATGTCTTCTTATTTGGTTTTCACGATAGCACATTGCTGTCAGTTTCCTAAATTGTCTATATGCAAGAAGGTGAATTGTGAATTTGACCATGTGACCTTTTGGTACCAAGCGTTATGGAGGCACAAATATTCCTTGCATTTTCATGAAGTTTTCCACAACTTTGTCTCGGTTCTTAAAGAGTTTTTATTTGGACGAGATACCCCAAGAATATATGCTCAATCTAGTAAATTCCTGGATAGAAAGGGGACTTTGGAACAAATGGAGAATTACAATGTCATTAGGATTTTCGTTTCCAATGAAAATACTTCCTTTCTACCATGCCATATATCTCACAGAATGTTTGTTACATAAGTTGCAAGGAAATATAACTTTTGGCTGCACTTTTTTCGTGAAAAATAAAAAAATAAATTCATTCATTTTCCTTGGAAAGTTGGGGATTTTGTATTCAGAAATATGAACAAAATTGATGAATTTGCAAACCACTTCCACAACTTGATTCTCAAGTATGCTGAAAATATCATAGGGTTTGACCCTAACAAAATTGTTATGGGACATATGTTAACAATGGGTTTTAGCAATTCATTTATCCAGATTGTTCTAGGAGAAGAATAAGATAATCACTCGAGAAAACCTGCCCACACTGCTGGCGACTTATAGACGGTACTTAGTACAAATTAACTGTACAAAAAGAGAGGAAAAGGTCCCAGGGAGAAGAGTTCCCAGTCCCCAATTGTCAATCCTAAGAATACAACACCTTGGAGCAATGCTCCAACGACCCACCCATCTAAGAAGGTAATCAATAGTAGTTCAGGCGGCGGAGGAGATAAGAACCCCCCTCCAAGAAAAATTAAAAGCTCACATAAACTTCCTCTAAGGAAAAAGAGGAAGAATATTGTAAAAGAGGAAGAATAACACCGCGTCGAAAGTGACATCAATAACTTTTCCCTCCAAGATATGGATCTTGAGGCTGACATTGAGAAGATGTTTCCTAACATTGATCATCTAGGAGGTGCGACCCACCAAAATCAGTCGTTGGAAATTGTTGAAAATGAGATATTTGATGAAGAAGAATCATTTGTGTTTCAGAGCACTGTTTTTGACAGCGAGTCTAAAAAATTAATTATTGAGAAGAGTGATGTGAAGAATAAAAAGGGGAAATATCGTTTAGAGGTTAACCTAAGAAATATGAAGCCTTCCCAAATTTCCAGAATTCATAAAGTAACAGGCGATGCATTGGACGATTCCATTGGTGGTCTCAAAGCATAAAATATATAGTTAAAGGAAAGGATTAAGGAACTTGAAGAGACTTTGATGCCTCTTCCACTCCTTTCCAACCCTTTGACAATTGTCGGACCAGCCATGCCCACAACCAAATTAAAAGGATCCTCAAGCTTACTCACATTAGTCATGAGCTATGTAGAGAATAATATCAAGAAAAGAATGGCACTGATTACAAAAGCTTGGGAAATTTCAAAAAGCATGATTTCTTTTGGCTCGAGGGTGCATGCATTTCTTGAATATCTACAAGCCGACCTAAAAAATGAAGAAGTTTTTTACCTTGATGCCATGGTACCCTTTGGTATTAAAGTTTCCAACATGTTAGATTTAAAGAGAAGAGAGGAGGACCTTCCCTCTCCAAGTTGGATCAAGCAGTTGAATGCCCGTTGGAAAGAGAAAATAAAGAACTTGAACAACATTGTTTAGGTGTGCAACCAAGCCATAACAAGGAGAGAAGAGCTATTAAAAATACTCACGGAGGTGGGCCTAGCCAAAAGAACTAATGAAGTCCAAGATCCCAAGTTGATCCTCAACTCGTTGTTCCTAACAAAACAACAGTTCAACGAGCAAGTTGAGATATTTAAAGGATTGTCAATTGAAAAATTATATGGCATACTTGAATATGATGAGAACGCCATATATAACTACTAGTAGATTACTCCGTAAAAAATCATGATATTGAAGAAATATTACAAGGAATTTCCATTGATCTCTATGACTTGGAGGGTGAGCTATTCAATATTAAAATTGGGCATGAAATGAATGTGGTACCTATGAAAAGTTACATCAAAGAATGGTTCAAGAAGGCTATCGACAAACGGACAAATGAAGGGTAAGATGCAGTTGAGACGGTTCTTGTAACTGTCGATGAAAACGATAAAAGGACATCGACGAGAAAATGAACAGGAGAGACCATCATAGTAAGTTTACACTGATCACATATTTATTTTCTTTATCAAGTCCTTCATCTAGTTATTCCACCTCTTTCACTAGAAAGGTTTAATCGAAGACTGATAACTCCTTTTTTCTTCTTACCAGGTCTTTCTGATTCTTCTACCGCCCACTATCTTCTTTCTAAAAGCTTATTTCTTGTATTTATTTTCTTTATGGTTCACGAGATCCCCAATCCCAGTCTTTAAGACAAACCCATTTACAATTTCAAGAATATGTAACAAACTATATATTTTTTGAAATTTCAAGAGAACTACTTCGAGAACAATCTCGACTGTGCTTTGTAACCTTATTTTCAGAATATAAAGTATTTGAGGTTGATCTATCATTATATTTATTTGATATGCTCATGTGTCCACTCTGTTAAAGTTCTCTTATGCATGCAAATCATCTTCTTTTTTATTTTATGTGATCATAAATCTTTATCCCAAACTATGATGGATGTGAGGAAATTTTGCTTATTTGCTGTAAATGTGTGATTCTTGGTCCTTTCTTAGGAACTTTCTTTAAAAAGAAAAAAAAAACATTTTCCTTTTACCTTATTGTAATATTTCTGTTTCTTTGAATTACTATAACGAACCTCTGTCAAGTCCCACATTTTGAATATTTTAAAAATCTCAAGAAAATATAAAGAGGAGTACCACCTTTATAAAAACACATGGGGATTTACATCCTCCTAAGGTTTCCATTTTGGTCTGAATGGATTCAAGAGTCAACATTTTTGGCGACCATAATGGGGACATGAATTGAAAATTCAGAACTTGACCCAACGTTTGTGAAAGAATATATGACTTTACCCCAGGGTAATCATCCCCATTTGGAAATTGGATTGAATAATCAACAAAACATTCTACACGATTTGTACAATATGGTAATAAAAATATCCCAAACTCGATAAGAGTTAGAAGGGTCCTGGCAGATCTTAGTCCAAGAAGAAGAAAGAGAAATCCTTTGAAGACAAAGGAGATAGGAACGACACGACCGAAAAAATCAAAGGCTGGCTAGAGCAACACAAGAACAAGGTTGGGACTGAAGTTGGACAAATACAAGGGACCCATTACCATAACTAAAAGAAAGAATCTCTCTATTATTAGAAGTGAAAAGTCTAGACCTGAAGTCTCCCCAGACATGGAAAAAAGAAACGAACAACCCCGAAATGAGCATCATGAGGAGAGACAAGGAGGTGGACGAGATGCTGCAAGAAATCATGGAAACCCGAGATTTGGAAATCGAAGGAGGGTAAGATATTCCCATCTAAATATCATAGGTGAGCAACATGATCTCCCTATTCTCCCTAAGGGAACCTTTAAGGAATTTTCTGGAGATGGAGCAGTCGATGCAAATAGGCATCTGCACTTATTTCTTGATGTTTGTGATTTTCACCGTGTTGAGTATGACGATATCATGGTCAGGTTGTTTCTGCAAACCTTATCAGGAAGAGCGTATGAATGGTATACGATGTTTCCCAATAGATCTATTTGATCATTTAATGACCTCGAATCTATGCTCCTGACTATGTTTTCCCCTCCAATTGCTTATCATACCCTTCTCACTGATTTCACTCAGATTGGTTTGAGGAATAATGAAAGGATATGAGATTTTAATCTCAGGTTCAATAAAACCTTGAGTAAGATTCTACAAGATAAAAGACCAAATGACCCAGTCATTCTTGGTTTCTATAAGAATGCAATTCCCCCAAATGTAAAATATGCTATCATAACATCCCAAATGGATACTTTGGAAGAGGCAATGACTAAAGTCACTTAGATGGAAGAAATTATGATTGAAACGGGCACCGACCCCGATATTATACTGGGAAGAGTACAAAGACATTTATGAGGATTAAATATTGATAACCAAGGAGCTTCTAGTTCAAGAAAGAATGCAGAATTCAAGCCTCAACCAACTCAAAATCAAACGATGGGAGGAGGATTTTTCAAGGGAACCATACCTGATGTAAAGGTTGATTCTGTGGCGACACAGGAAACTAAGCAAAGAATCGAAATTGCACAAATGAATAGAACCATCAGACAAATGCATAACAAGATAACCAGACTAAGAAGAAGAGATAATTACATGCCAAATCCAAGAATTCCAATCCCAGAGAAAAGGAGGAACCCTCCCTAAGAAAACTGAGTAAGGTTTGAAAACACAGATAATCTGCAAAGACCAAGGGTTCCCAGGTAGCCTACTCCAAATGCGATTGTTCTGGATGATGTCTATGATGAGCAATTAATTGAGAAATATAACTATTACTCACCTGATGAGAGCTCTGAAACTGTGTAGATGGACAGATGCAAGACATCCATGTATATATTTGAAGAGGGCGACAACGATCCCAACTCACAAGAAAATATCGCCCAGACAAGAGGGTTTGTAAATAGACCAAAAAATAGAGGCGACTTTGATAAAGAGAACGAAAAAGAAAAAGAAAAAGAAAAGGAAAAAACAAATGAGAAAAGAACAAATGAGAAAGTGACAGATGGATTTGGAAGTAAAAGGCAACACATGACATCAAACTCCACTCAATTGACATATAATGTTGTAGAATATTTGAGTAAATTAAGGATAACCCTGCCCTTTACGGAAGTGGTGAAGATTCCCCAGCAAAGAGAGAACATTTTGAAGTTGTTGGATGATCCTTCTGAAAGAGAAGAAGCTGTTGTTACCAGTCCTAAACAAACCCCTGGCCAGTGAACTACCAAGCTGAGAGGTAAAATTACTCCCTTTTACATTTCTATTGAAAATCATCATGTTGCATTGCATAATTGTTTAGCTGAGACTGGTGCGGCGAACAATATCATGCCACTGGCGATCATGGAGGCATTGGGCATGATTTGCACCAAGTATTATGAGACTGGTGAAACTATATATGAAATTGATTCTAGAAAAGTGCTAACTTATGGAGAAATCAAGGACTTTTATGCTTGGATTACAACAACCCCCCATATCATTACAATTTTCAATATTATTGTGGTAGACCTTCCTTCGACATATGAAGTTGTGGGGGAAGAGACTGGACGTCTATGATTGGAGGATATATAATGAATGGTGGAAGTTGTATGATGTTTCCAGGTAAATAAAGAACAACGATTAAAGTGCTCTGTGAACCTAGAAAACCCTTCTCCTTAAAAAATAAGGACAATGAATCGATGGAGGATTATATAGATGCTAGAATTGGAAACTGCACTATCCTAGACATAGAGCATAATGAAATTCTGGAGAAATTGCAAGACACAAAGAATCAAGAGTATCTGTTTGAAGGGTACTGATGTATGTCCTTTGATGGATCTTGTTCGAGCTCTGGAAATGGAGTTGTAATTGTTCTTATGAGTCCAAGTAAGATTATGCATCCACACTCTATTAGACTGGAATTTTCATGCACCAATAACGAGGCAGCATATGAAGCTTTGATTCAGGGGATGATCCTTGCACATGGGATGAAAATAGAACATCTAATTGTAAGTAGTGACTCAGAGTTGGTCATCAATCAAGTGACTCAGAGGTATAAAATAAAAAAGGAAATACTTAAGTTGTATTTCAAAAGGGTTAACGAATTGATGGAATCTTTCAGTTCCTTCAACATTTCTTTTATTCCAAGGGATAAGAATCACAAGACAGAGTCACTAGCCTTGGAGGCCTCATTGTCAAATCCATATGATAGCCAAAGAAAAATGTCTTTCCAAGTAGAAATATATTTCCGACCGTCCATGCTCGATAACATTGAGTACTTGCAAGTGTTTGAGAACATTGAACAACTTGAATTTTTTTTGTTAAATGATGATGATGATGAAGACGATCACTCGTTTACTGTCCCCAAATATTTTTTAGAATCTTAATCTCTTTTCAAGAAATATGATCATGCTAAGAATCTCCTTGAATAAGTTTTAGTTCGAAAGGTACAAGAAATGAGAAAAGTCAATATTGGAACTGACAGTTCCCTGAAGTATGTAAACTTGGGAGTTGATTGTACCACTGAGGAAGCAGATCAATATGTTTCCTTGTTCAAAGAATACATCGATGTGTTTTCTTGGACCTATGATGATTTAAAATCTTATGACAAGACTATATTCCAACATGTCATTCCTTTGAGGGAAGGAGAAAATCCAGTGAAGCAAAAAATAAGGATGATGAATCCCAAGATGAAACCTCTGGTAAAGCTTGAATTGGAGAAATTGAAGAACGCAGGAATAATTTATCCCATTAGACACTCAGAGTGGCTTTCAAATTCTGTAATTGTAAGAAAAAATACTGAGGTAATCCGGATGTGTGTCGACTTCATAGACCTTAACAATGCAAGCATAAATGATAACTTTCCTTTGCCTAATATGGAGTTCCTTCTCCAACAAGTTACTAGATCGTCCTACATGTCCATGTTGGATGGATTTTCAGGATACAACTAGGTCTTGGTTGCTGAAGAAGATAGGGAGAAGACAACATTTATCACACCTTGGGAGACATACGCATATGCTAAAATGCCCTTTGGTTTGAAGAACGCTGGATCCACATTCCAGAGGGCCATGGATCATGCATTCAACGAGTTGATAGGAAATTTTATGGCAGAATGTCAATATATCTTGATGGCACATTCAAATAAAAGGGAGGATCATATCCATCATTTGAGAAAGGTTTTTGAAATATGTAGATTGTATGGTGTTCCTCTGAATCCAAAGAAATGCTTGTTCGTTATGACTCAAGGCAATTTTTTTGGGCCATATTGTATGCAAGGAAGGGGTTTACATAGATCCAGAAAGAATTAAAGCAATAAATAATCTCAATCCCTTGACATCCAAGAAGGGAGTCCAATCATTTTTCGACAAGATCAATTTTGTGCGAATATTTCTTCCTGATTATGAAAGTATCGTAAAGCTGGTAAATTGTTGTTGAAAAAAGAGTAGAGGTTCGAATGGACAACAAATACTCAAGAGGTGTTCAATAACATCAAAGGAGAAATCACCAATGCTCCTGTCCTCATTAGCCCGAACTTTCAAAGATATTTCATCATCTATTCATTTGCTACAGAGACAATCGTTGCATCCGTTCTTACTCAAAAGAATATCAAAGGATAAGAACTCCCAATAAGTTTCATGAGCAAAAGCCTACATGACTATGATTTGAGGTATTTAGAACTGGAGAAGTAGGCCTTGGCTCTTGTAAAAGCAATAACACACTTTCACACGTACATATTGAACTCCCATGTTATTGCTTGTGTTCCCTCATCACCAATGAAGATGCTTCTGAATCAACAATTGAGAGAAAGAAAATGGGTTAACTGGTTGGCAAAGATACAATAATATGATATCGAGATTAAACCTTTAAAATATATCAAAGGAAAAGGTTTATGTAAGATCATATCGAATGGGGATTCAGTTGATGGAATGATTTCAATTTTAGTCGGGGACCATTAACTGATTCAGAAAGGTACAAAGATATTATATTCTACTTAATGTCTCAGAAATTTCCTGTCACCATGAACCCCAAGGAGCGAAGAACACTGAAGATGAAGACAAATCAATATGTGATGATTGCTAACATATTGTTCAGAAGAAATTATGATGGTATACTACTGAGATGTGTTGATGAAAATCAAGCCCAAGAACTAATAAGAGAATTCCATGAGGGAATATGCGGTGGACACTTTGCACCTACTGCAACCTCCCACAAGATAATAAGAGCATGATTCTATTGGCCATCGATTTTCAGAGACTCGTATGCCATGATAAGGAAGTGTTTTTCATGTCATCATTTTTCAGGAAAAATGAAGAGATCCACGATGCCTTTGCAGACCATAATTGTAGAACAACTGTTCTCCCAATGGGGACTTGATGTTGTCAGGCCAATTAATCCGAAGTCTAGTAAGGGGCACATATATATTCTCACATCTACAAATTACTTACGAAATGGATGGAAGTGATGAAATTAAAGAAGGTTGATGCTGAAGAGATAATTAAATTCCTCAAAGATAATATTCTGTCGAGATTTGGTGTCCTAGATAAGTTTATCACAAATAATGGTTCGATTTTCATCGGGTCGAAGTTTACAGATTTTTGCGGAGAATATGGAATCATCATGGGTCAATCATCAAATTATTATACACAAGGTAATGGCCTCACTGAATCCACAAACAAAACACTTGTTCAGATACTGAAGAAAACCATTGACAAGAATCAAAGGAATTGACATCTAAAGCTGACAGATGCATTATGGGAAAGCAGAACAAATCCGAAGGATAGCACCAGGATGTCACCATATCTATTGGTTTATGGGAAAGAAGTGAAAATTCCAATTAGTCTCAAGCTCAATGCATTGATTTCTGTGGTCAATACTGAAGATACAAAAGACAATTCTCCCATCCAGAGGAGAATCGATCAATTGTTGAAGTTGGAAGAAGAACGAAGCAAAGGTCTGAATCAAAATTCTCAGAGGAAACAACGTGTCAATTTTTTTTTGATCAGAGCACAACTGTAAATAATTTCCAGAAGGGAGATCTGGTGCTACTTTGGAACAAGGCCAAGGAGAAACCATCCATGCATGCAAAGTTCGAAGCACTATGGATCGAACCATACGTTGTCAAGAAGATCTTGGGTTTTAACTCCTATATGCTCCAAGACATGAAGGGTAAAAGACTAATGCTACCTGTCAACGGACAACATTTGAAAGTTTATTTCTCTTAAGAATTTCTCATTCTCATTGTACATAATTTTATTTTTTCAGTTTGTATATTCTTACTCTGACTACATAACCCAATGGGAGGAAGCACCTGGTCATGAAAGGATTTGGATTCTTGACAACCCACATGGGGTTATCATCCCATAGTTGGAGTAAGTTGTTGATATCAATTCCTTCTTCCATAATTTCCCTCCCTTCTCTATTTTCCCAACTCCTTTTGTCATTTTCTTTCCCTATTCTATACTTACCCTAATTCCCCTTTTCTTTTTTATCCTTCTATTTTCCTTTTCTAGTTATTATACTTAGTCATTTTTCCAAAACGACGGGTTCACGGGTTGGAGGACTCGTGGATCCTCATCTCCCTCCACACTCTCACATCATGAGTCCGACCGACTGCCACATTATTCTATACTTAACCATTTTTTGTAGTCGCGGGTTCCTGGGTTGGCAAGTTTTGAGCTTTCATATCCCTAGTCCCGTGAACTACATTTTGTACCCGAATGCTTTGTGATCTACATTTTGACCATTTGATTCCATGAGCTCCTAAGTATCTGATCCATCCTATGATTAGTCCGACCGATCGCATTACAACACTTAGCAAATTCTTAACCTTTTGCAATGGCGGGTTCACGGGTTCCTGAGTTGGCGGGTTCACAAAAGTCCCAAATGCTATTTTATTTTGTTTGTCCCCATCACCTTCACGCTATTCCCAAGACACATTTAGTATGGTTTAATTATAATAACTCATAATGCATGTCCTATAAATATTGTCATTAATAGGTGAAGGGCTCGACTTATTAAATCACAATAAATCATGTTTTGTGGAAGATTATATATTATCTCTCAAGCGCTCATATCAAATATTATCTGGATCAAAAGTACTCTCTCGTCAACTTATGGAAGCATCAGCTAGACAACAATTCTATGGAGATACTTTGAACATTTTTGGACGAGAGGACCAAAATTTTCAGTGGTCTAGAGCATACTCTTATTATTCATCCCCTTTTGTTCAGAAGGAAGTAATTTGGACGTCCGTAATTTCTCATGTAGGTTGTGTTCCTAAAGTTTTTGATTGCAAGGAATTTGTTTCCTGGTGCGCCGATAAATATGTACCAAGCTAGCGGATGATTCAACTCCAATACCATTCTCCCATCGTTATTTCGCCTCAAATATTCTGTAAAATGCTAAAACTCCCAGAGCTGACACTCACCTTCAAAGGTGAAGATTGCAGGGACTTCTTGAAAAAACATGACAACGAAATGAATATCTTACCTGAATTCTTGGAGAATCCTGCATCCGTCCCTGAAGATATTACCAAATTGCAGGTCATCCTTTTAAAAAACCCATTTCGGGAAATTACTTGGTTATTTACCAGAGTTATGGGCCAAGAAAATACTGTCAGTATTTCCCGTATGATTCTTTACATATTATACTTTACTATCAAGGAGCAGACCATTTTTGATTTGGGGAAGTCGATTTCCATTGAAATATCTTCCCAATGGTCTCAATATAAAAAGGATAAGAAATTCTTTATGTCTTCTTATTTGGTTTTCACAATAGCACATTACTGTTAGTTTCCTAAATTGTCTATATGCAAGAAGGTGGATTGTGAATTTGTCCCTATGACCTTTTGGTACCAAGTGTTATGGAGGCACAAAGATTCCCTGCATTTTTATGAAGTTTTCAACCAATTTGTCTCGATTCTTAAAGAGTTGTTGTTTGGACAAGATACCCCAACAATATCTGCTCAAGCTAGTAAATTCCTAGATAGAAAGGGGACTTTGGAACAAATGGAGAATTACAATGTCATCAAGATTTTTGGTTCCAAGAAAAATCCTTCCTTTATACCATGTCATATATCTGACAAAATGTTTGTTACAGAAGTTGCAAGGAAATATAACTTTTTGCTGCACTTTTTTCATGAAAAATGAAAAAAACAATTCATTCATTTTCCTTGGAAAGTTGGGGATTTTGTATTCAGAAGTATGAAAAAAATTGATGAATTGCAAACCACTTCCACAAATTGAATCTCAAGTATGATGAAAATATTAGAGGGTTTGACCCTAACATAATCTTTTTGGAACATATGTTAACAATGGGTTTTAGAAATTCATTTATCCACACTGTTCTAGGAGAAGAAGAAGATAATCATTTGGGCAACCCTACCCACACTGCTAGTGACTTAGAGACGATACTCAATACAAATGAAATGTACAAACATAGAGGAAAAGTTCCCAACGATAAGAGTGCCCAGTCCCCAGCTGTTATTCCTAAGACTACAAAACCTCGGAGCAGTGCTCCAACAACCCACCCATATAAGAAGGTAATCAACAATAGTTCAGGTGGAGGAGGAGATAAGAACCCCCCTCCAGGAAAAATTAAAAGCTCACATAAACTTCCTCTAAGGAAGAAACAAAAGAATATTGTACAAGAGGAAGAAGATCATCACGTCAAAAGTGACATCAATAGATTTTCCCTCGAAGATATGGAGCTTGAGGCTGACATTAAGAAGATGTTTCCTAAGATTGATGAGCCAGGAGGCACGACCCACCAAAATCAATCGTTGGAAATTGTTGAAAATGAGATATTTTATGAAGAAGAATTATTGAGAAGAGTGATGTGAAGAATAAAAAGGGGAAATATCGTTCAAAGGCTAACCTAAGAAATATGCGGCCTTCCCAAATTTCCATAATTCATAAATCAACTGGTGATGCATTGGACGATTCCATTGGTGGTCTCAAAGAAGAAAATATAAATTTAAAGGAAAGGATTAAGGAACTTGAAGAGACTTTTATGCCTCTTCCACTCCTTTCCAACCCTTTGGAAATTGTTGGACCCGCAACACTCGCAGCCAAAATAAAAGGATCCTCAAGCTTACTCACATTATCCAAGAGCTATGTGGAGAATAATATCAAGAAAATAATGTCACTGATTACAAAATATTGGGAAATTTCAAAAAGCATGATTTCTTTTGGCTCAAGGGCACATGCCTTCCTTGAATATCTACAAGCTGACCTAAAAAATGAATAAGGTTTATACATTGATGTCATGGTACCCTTTGGTATTAAAGTTTCCAACATGTCAGAGTTAGAGAGAAGAGAGGAGGACCTTCCCTCTCCAATTCGGATCAAACAGCTGAATGCCTGCTGGAAAGAGAAAATAAAGAGCTTGAACAACATAATTTAGGCATGCAACCAAGCCATAACAAGGAGAGAAGAGATATTCAAAAGAATCACAGAGGTGGACCTAGCTGGAAGCAATAACGAAGTCCAAGATCTAAAGTTGATCCTCAACTCCTTGTTCGTAACAAAACAAAAGTTCGATGAACAAGTTGAGATATTTAAAGGATTGTCAATTGAAAAATTCTATGGCATAATTGAATATGACGAGAACACCATAGGTAACTGGCTAGTAGATTACTCCGTAAAAAATAAGGATATTGAATAAATATTACATGGCATTTCCATTGATCTCTATGACTTGGAGGGTGAGCTATTCAATATTAAAATCCGACATGAAATCAACATGGCAGCTATGAAAAGTTACATCAAAGAATGGTTCAAGAAGGCTATCGACAAACTGACAAATGAAGGGAAAGAAGCAGTTGAGATGGTTCCTGTAACCGTCGATGAAAATGATAAAAGGACATAAACGAGCAAATGTACATGAGTGACCATCATAGTAAGTTTACACTGATCACATCTTTATTTTCTTTATCAATCCCTTCATCCAGTTATTCCACCTCTTTCACTAGAATGGTGTAACCAAAGACCGATAACTCTTTTTTTTCTTCTTACCACGTCTTGTTGATTCTTCTACCACCCACCGTCTTCTTTCTAAAAGATTATTTCTTGTATTTATTTTCTTTATGGTTCGTGAGAGCCCCAATCCTAGTCTTTAAGACAAACACATTTACAATTTCAAGAATATGTAACAAACTATATATTTTTTGAAATTTCAAAAGAACTACTTCGGGAACAATCTCGACTGTGTTTTGTAACCCTGTTTTTAGAATATAAAGTATTTGAGGTTGATCTATCATTATCTTTATTTGAGCTGCCCATGTGTCCACTCTGTTAAAGTTCTCTTATGCATGCAGATCATCTTCTTTTTTATTTTATGTGATCATGAATATTTATCCCAAACTATGATGGATGTGAGAAATTTTTTCTTATTTGTTGTAAATGTGTAATTCCTAGTCCTTTCTTATGAACTTTTTTTAAAAAGAAAACAAAAACATTTTCCTTTTACCTTATTGTAATATTTCTGTTTCTTTGAATTACTATAACGGACTTCTGTCAAGTCCCACATTTTGAATATTTTAAAAATATCAAGAAAATCTAAAGAGGAGTACCACCTCTATAAAAACTCAGGGGGATTTACATCCTCGTGAGGTTGTTATTTCGGTCATAACGGATTCAAGCGTCAACAATGTGTATGAGCCACAAGATCATATTTAATATAATTTCTTTGGGTGCAACCATACATTCGACCACTACCTCAAGGTGACTCCATGGCTCCAGGAAAATCCCTCACGAGAATTGAACCTTGTCCAATGGTGAAAAACTCCTCACTTTTCACCATTATATCCAACCCCTTTGAGAAAAATGTATTGTGTCTATGCTAATGTATTGTGTGCTAAACACTAAGAGTATCCCATAGGAACAATAAGAATTATTGTATATTAATGATCCAACCCCTCCTTCATTTCTTTCATGTGTATAACTAATCACTTGTAGAAACTCTCAAGTGATGGAGTTATTGGCCTACTTCCCTTTACTTGTCCTTTTAATAAACCTTATTTATAAACTAAAATACATAAATTGTTATTATTATACTTACATGAATGTGTAATTTCTCTATTCTTATCCCATTTATTATTTAGAATTGTTGCAACATGTTTTTTATAATGTGCTCATTCACTTGGAATCTATCAAGAGGTGTTGACATCATGCCTGACTTAATTTAACAATGAATGCCACACATTATGAAGGGAATTGAATTCTATTGGGGTAATACCATCATCCCCTCTTAACAAACCAATCAAATCCATGTAGTTCCCATCCTTTAATTGGCTACTACATTTTTTACTTTATATATCAAATCATTAACACAAAAGAGATAAGGTAAATGAGGAGTCATCATTGAAAGGTGGGTGAGCCTGATCTATCCACACAATGTTCACTAAGAGAATAATGTTTAATGTGGTGTAGTATAAAATATAAGTAGATATAATATAATAAGATTTGTTATTATTGTAAATATTATTTAGAGAATAATTCATAATCACAAGTTAAATAATAGTTATAGAAAAGATATTATAATTGATTGATAATATTAAAATGTTCCCAATAAATCACTCATATATATAAACTTGTCATAATAATTAACTATTTGTTTTATTTTTTCATGAAAATAAAACTTCTAAGATTTAACAAGTGTTGCATGGCAGCATAGTCTCTGCCAGGTTGGAATGGGAATAAATGCGATTGAGTACAGACACGTGGGAAGCAAGGTGAAGTACATGTGGTAGCCATGCAAAATTTAGTATTCTCGAATGAGTTTTCTTTGAAATTTATCAAAAATTAATAATGTCTGATACTGACAATGTAACATACAATAGAAAAGTAACAACGTCAGGCAACAAAGGCATTCCAGAATTAATTTTCTTTGAATATTTTTTTTAGCATACAACAGAACACAAAAAATATAACATTCCCAAATTAGTTTTCTTTCAAACAAAACACATACAATAGAATAGTAAAAATGTCTTGCAACAAAGGCATTCCCGAATCAGTTTTCTTTGAAATTTATCAAAAAATAATAATGTCTGTTACATATTTCTGGAAATTTAAATGCGTTTGTCATATAGACTGGGATTGGGGCTCTAGCGGACCATAAAAATAAATAAGTACAAGAATTATGAATGTCGAAAGAAGAAGTGCACGACGGTAGAGAGGAAGACCTGAAAAGAAGAAATTGGAAGTTATGAGTGTCTGGTTACAGTTTTCTATTTAAAGAGGTAATAACTGGATTGATAAAGAAAACAATATGTCAATATAGACTTAAATTGGATTGATAAAGAAAACAAGATGACAATATAGACTTACTATGAAGCCGATGCATTTTTGTTGCTGTCATCGATGGTCAGTGGAATCATGTCGACCAGTTGTTGCCCTTCCTGGATGAGGTTGTCCATTCTGTGTTGGAACCATTCTTCAATGTATCTTCTCATGGGGGCCATGTTGATTTCATC
The DNA here is from genome assembly GCA_000966675.3 of Picea glauca. Lineage (NCBI taxonomy): Eukaryota > Viridiplantae > Streptophyta > Pinopsida > Pinales > Pinaceae > Picea > Picea glauca. The sequence continues at coordinate 523,469 of JZKD02S1770061.1, read as the reverse complement.
CCAGATTTCTATGTCGTAAAGGTCATTTTCTAATTTCCTTAGATCCATTGAAATACTATGCAGACTCTGTTCAATTTCTTCATTGTGTGCCGAATAGTCCAGTACCCAGTGCTCGAGCTCATCTACACGATGTTCAACTATGCCATAAACATTTTCAAAAGACAACCCCTTTAAAATATCAAGTTGTTCATGGAAGGCTTCTTTGGTCATTGACAAGTATTTGAGAATTAAGTTTGGGTCTTGAACCTCGTTGGTACTTCCGACTAAGTCTATTTGGATCATGCTTGTGAATAATTCTTCCTTTTCTGATATGGCTTGTTTACATGATTCGACAATGAGCTGCAGGTTCTTAACTTTCTTTTGCCAGCATGCTTTTATTTTTTTGGTCCGCTTTGGGAAGGGGATATTCTCTTGTCTTCTTTTCAGTTCTGAGGTGTTGATGGCATGGTTGGCAAAAGGGGTCAGCAGCTGATCACAAAAATGTTGATCATTTTTTAAATTTGCCTCCAAATGTTCGAGCAAATCATTTGCCCTCTTTCGGAGGGAAACTATATTTTTTGATGTTTCCCAGGCTTCAGTAACTAGCTACATTCTTTTCTTGATGTTATTCTCTACAAGGGCTCTAGTGTAACGACCCTGCTTAAATAGATGTATAAGATTATTAATTGTAATTAATTTAATAATCTAACTGTCCTAAAAGTTAGCTAAACAATAATTATTTCTTAAATAACTTTAACCAATTAATTATTATTAAGTACTTGTTCATGATTGTCAAGGATTAATTAAGTATTAATTAACTCATTTATTAATTAAGTAAAGAAATAAAAGGGGGTTAAAAAATTATATTGTTAAAAAGGTTACGTACACGGAAAGGGATAAGATATTAATTACGAAAGGATAAAATAATAAATGAAAGGATAAGGGGCATTAACTATGCGTAGGTAAGGAAGTAAATGCAAGAGGCGGTGAAGGAAGGATATGGAGGGGGAGGAGGTTTACGAAGGGGGATCATTCTACGGGATTATGATTTTTCTTTGAGGTTTCTCTTGGATTGCAGAGAGGGGAGTTGAGTTTTGGAGTCGGATTGGATCAGTACAGGCACCGGTTTGCTGGATCATACAATTATTTGATAGTAGGTTTGGGCAGTGTTGGTCAGTGCATTAGGCAGCAGGAAGGCAACAACAAGGCAACAAGGCGACATAAATTAGCATCAGAACCGGGTAAATTGTTTGTGAAATGGCTAAGTTATTTTTATGCTATAGTTAAATGTTAAATGTTAAATTCTGCTGAAATTTATATGCTTATTTGAAGTTAATGAATTATTTATGCACTAAGAAATTCTTTGTTAGAAATGTTATGCGTAATTGTAAGGATTTTTACTAGGCTTGTTGATTTTTTTCTTACTGGCCACTACACATGGTATCAGAGCTTTTGTTTGAAATCTGGGCCTGAGGGCCAAAACTCCAAGCTCAAATTCCCCTCCGCCTAACCTGCAAACCAAAAGCACTATTATTTTGATTATATATAAACAAATCTAAATATATATAAACAATACGAATTGAAAATGTAAAATTTTTTTTTACCAAAGTAAAACAAGCAACTAGGGTTGTTACATTTAACATCTAATATATACATTCTCTTTAATTTTAAAGTTTTTTTTCATGTATTAACACTAAATACAGTTTTCTTTCTCTTTCTAAATAACTTTTAAACTTAAGCCTGGGACCCTAACGTTCCACATAAGAATCTTCACTTAGTGATACCTTGGCTGGCTCTAGTTAGGCCGGGCTTAAGCAATTCTTGAATGCCAGGATGATAGCCGACGTCACTTTCCTTTAGTGCCTCTCTTTCTCTTGCTTTGCTGATGAATTTTTCCCCTTTTGACCCTTATTCTCAACTAGAAATTGAGGTATAGATTCCTGCCCCAGAATTCTATGAAGGCTTCCTCAATTTCCTGAAAGGTTGATTGGGTCTTCCTCATCCCTACTTTATAACGATAGGTAGACTTTATGTATTCCTAGTTATTCTACTTTCTGAACTTCTACAGTTGTTTCTAGAGTAGGGATTCCCCCTGATTTTGATTCAATGATTCAATCTCTCTTCTTGAACTCCTTTGATCCATAAGAATTTAATATTATTTTATAATAGAATATCTAGCCTGCTTTTCCCTTATGATTTTTTTTGCACAAATTCCCTCTTTACTTTCTTTAAGGAAGAGTGTCTGTATTTGGCATGTGGATTGAATGGACCTTGCTCATAGTCCAACCTCTAAAAGTGATTTCATTTCACATCTATTGTCAAAAATTATAAAACATTTCTTGGGACAAAGAAACAGAAGTAAACAATAATAAAAATGCCTCTCCAAACAAGGAGGCATAGATGAATTTGGCAGTGAAGAAAGAACGACCAATGTGCTACAACCAACATAATGCTTTGTATCATATTATAAAGCAGTATTTTGATGAGATCGTAGGGGTTTTGTACATGGATAAAATAGAAGGGATAAAATAGAATATGTTATCAATGGATTTATCTTTCAATGAGTGAATAGAAGGAAGAATAACCCAAATTTAGAGGTGAAGATAAAAAGAATGGCATGAATCACATACCGCTTTCTCCCGAGCTCCTGGTTCGATGTGGATCCCTCGAACTTGTGAACGATCAAGGATCGAACCCTGCCGAGGCGTGAAGTGTTTACCTCCAAGGAGATGAACCGCATGTCTGGTTAGGATCTGCATCCTTTTCAACTTCCTCCTGATACTTATTTAGATAACAATGGCAACACTGTTCTCCAGGAACACCCAAATCTCTAGGGTTTATTTCTAGTCGAATTAGTAAAGACATAGGAAAGCAAAAACAGAGAAATCCAAGCAACCAAACAATCAATATTCAAAAGGTCGGGAGATAGAACCTCCACCGCGACGAGCCATGATTGCAAGTACAATGACGAACATGTAGAAGTTAGTAGCGATCGAACACGTTCACCTACAATAATCAAACCAAGAGAAGTGGGAATTTTTTCGGACCTACAATGCAAATTTGTGACAAAAATAGAAGAATCCCTTAGTCTTCCAACCTATTTGCAGGAGTACGATACTGTAACGTCTATAACTTTAAATTCAAGGCGAATGCAAAGTTCTAAGCAACAACACTTAAGGGTCCTCAAGACTCTAGAATTAGTATGCAATGCACCTTACATCCCCGAGTCATACTCAGTCTAGGATATCCATATAGTACACAACATACTTCTTCAGCAAGAGTATTCCAAGCCAAGTAATAAGAGAGGCGGAAATTCGTGGAGTTGCGCCACTGTCAAGCCGCCATCACCCAAGATTGAGGTTGTGTTGAAAACTCTGTCCAGAAGTCGGGAGAACTTCAGCCGATTGATCAATTGGCCGACGGTACATGGTATGTATCAGGATTTGAAATAGAGGATGGAGACGACATATCGAGACGCCAAAATCATCGGGTTTAAAGTTAAAAAAAATATATATATATTAAGTACTGAAGTTTACTCATAACGAATTATTGTTGTCCATCCGTGCGCTGTATTTGTATAGCCATCGGTCCATATCCTGTTGTTGTGAGAAGGAAGGTGTAGCAAATTGTTTGCCACTATAGTACGCCAGGAGCCCCAAACGAAATCCTCAAGTCAAAGGTCACGACCATTAAAGCCGGAAGGTTATTTTGCTGTGTAATTGCTGTCACGTAATAGGAAAACTGAATGGCCTTATTTTCGTCTCCCGGCACCAGTCCCCGTGATGTTACCCTCTGAATTTCCTCCACAGCTGCACCGGATCGAATCCCCTCCCTGCCTTCAAAAACTATGAATACAGATTTCTTTCCGTCCAGAAAGTAAACTCTGAAGTTGAGGAGATCCCGCTTTCGAACCTCAGAAAGATGCAGCTAATAAATTCAGATTCAGATGACAATATGTTTATACCAGAAAATACGTGTAAGGCTGAAGAGATATCAGAGGATGACTGAACAAACGTGAACCACAAACACACTTCTCACCACTTCTTTCAGCCAAAATGCCCAAATAAGCCTTTCTACAGACATGAAAACCTGCATATAATCATATACAGTACACCTCATCTAAACTTCTATATGCAAGAACAAGTATCTGAAAATTAGCAATTGGAGAACCCAAAACAAAACACACAAACAGGTTTTCTAATTGTAGAAACCCAACATATTCCTACACTGCAAATTTCTCGGAGAACACAACAACAATGGTAATGGCAGTCTTTCTCGCTAGTGTGCAGGCACCGCTTCCATGCCCACCGGGCACATGGGCCTCATGCCAAAGCCCGACCTTAAAGGTTTCCAGATAATGCCTCGTTTCTCATTAAGTATTAAGTACATTAAACTCTCGCCGAAGTGAAAATAAGATTTTTTTTTGTAATATTAATTCTAATTTTATTTATTTAAGAAAAAGAAGCATTAATACTATTACGTAAATTTAAATTATTTAAA
>JZKD02S1770061.1:469133-483009 GCA_000966675.3 Picea glauca | reverse complement strand
CATTCACACTGTATACAAACTCATGTGGACAATTCAAACAACACACTAATCCCAAAATCTTCAAGTGATACAACTTTGTAGGTTAAAACCAAATCAAGTTCCCATTCACACTGTATACAAACTCATGTGGACAATTCAAACAACACACTAATCCCAAAATCTTCAAGTGATACAACTTTGTAGGTTAAAACCAAATCAAGTTCCTTGAATTATTACTTGAGAAGTAACACAATGATTAGCTTAAACTATCTATGTATTATACTCAAATCAAATCAAAGCATATTTGCATAAACCCCTATGTAAATTGAAACAATTTCATATAAAGGAAGTAATGTATTTCAAAGCTTTTGAATCAAGGTCACTACAGGTCTGTAGTCATAATCTGATTGCAATCATACCAAGAAACACTTTGTATAACAAATTAACATATCACAAAGATCATACTAAAAAAGAACGTTAGAAACAGAGTAATTCTGATCTAAACAAGTTGATGAGCGCTCGAACAGAGAGTGTTGCCAACATACTCAACTTATGGAGTTCGAACAATTTTGTATTATCAATGCGTTGGTGTGCAATCATGTATCTCATAATCAATTCAAAACATGAAACAAAGTTATTCATAACAAGAATCAAGGTGAAAGAAGATAAACAAAATACTCAACTTATGAAGTTCTAACAATTTTGTATTATCAATGTGTTGGTGTGCAATCATGTATCTCATAATCAATTCAAAACATGATTGCGTTGGTGTGCAATCATGTATTTTCCTTCTAGAAGTCTGGATATAAATGATAAACTTTAACACGAGTTACAAAACTTCCTACCTGGCTTCATTAACCATCATTAGTAATAATTTAACTTTAACTCTCATAATTCATAAAAGGTTATGTAAAAACACATAACAAACCATCATAATTACCTCATGAGCCTTGGATGACCATTTTAGACAGAATGTGATGAAAGAGTGGTTGTAATAATGGAGATAGTGGCTTTGGAGTAGTTAAAAAGGATCAATTGGCAGTTAAAATGGCGTTAATTTGGGAGCCCAACATCTCCCCACGCTTGAGGTTTTGTGTGTCCTCATGCAAACAAAACATGTAGGTGCAGATATAAATGGTGTCCTGATAATAAAATTCTCAAAATTGACAAACTTCATTAACTCTGTAGTTGATCAAGTACCAATAGATATATTAACTTTGGGTGCCTCTCTCCCCTTGGCTGCTCTGAGTTTCTTCTCCAATTTTTGGTTTTGTGAGGCGAGTGACTCAATCTGACTATACTTCCTCTTGACGAGCTTCTGAAGTTTCTCCTTAAGCACAGTCAATTCATCAACTTGCCTATGCAATTGGGCACACCTATCTCAATTGCACACCTATCCTTCAGAGCTGCATTCTCATTTTTGATGTGCTTGTCCAATATTTTAAATTCTTCAACCTCAGCCTTTAGGATATCGATGCTCTTCGCAATCCAACTTCTTTTTTCTCTTCCACCGAGACACCATCAAAAAGAGAATGCATTTTCGCCATCCGATGCTCTTCTCAATCCAATTTCTTTCCCATGATCTCTGCAACAACAATCTTTTCAATATGAAATCACCTAGCTAAGGGAAAATAGCTGTCAAATCTTCCAGAGTTACCTGTTGATCAAGAATTAGCTATGTTCCCACCTTCATTTCGTGTTCCTATTTGGGCTGTGAGGTGAATCTCAATGAATTATCGAAGCGTGCCCGAAATGCTGACGATATCCTTCACAGATTTCTTTGTGTTCTTTGTGTTATTTGGTTTGCAGAAAGGCGTCTAGTGGGGGTTAAGGATTTCTTCTTCACCCCTTACTGAGTAGGTAGCAGCTTGTGGTTCTTATTAGGAACAGGCTGAACTATTTTCTCACATATCGTGAAGTCATAGCCATTATATTGGCAGAGACTTATTTCAGTTGATGAAAAGTGAGAATAGACAAATGCTATCTCGCAATGTTTATGGATGTCCTGTCGATTGCAAAAACAAAGGAGAATTTTAGGCTTCTTTATGATGCAAAGGGTCGTTTCCGCTTGCATTCAATCAAGGATGGGAACTCATCAAGCCCGCTCTCAGAGATTTGGAGCCTAAGATGAACGAAGCGGAGCAAGAAACTCCCGAAGGCATAATTTCAATATTCAGAACACGATGTTCCCATACAGCCTCTTGACGTATAATATCCAGAGATAGAGAGGAGTGCCAAATGTCAAGAGAATGCCAACGGTTGTATCTCCAACGGTTCTGTCATCATCTGTCTTCTCCATAGGTTATCATGTTGATTCGTCCTGCAGTTACTGGTATCAGAGAAACATTTCTTGTGCAGCGAATCCACTGACAGGAACTTTCTTTCTCTTAGCAAAGGAACTTTCTTTCATTTTCTTCTTAAATTGAATATTTAAGATAATTTACAATATCATATTTTCAAAGAATAGGTATCTAACAAATTTTAATAGATTTGGTATAGTATCACATAGATGGTCTTGTGCTAGACAAGAAGATTGACCAAGGTTCCTTTCTTAATATCAAATATATGATGTTAAACTTGCATATAGTCTGAAATTGAACTTTAAATTGACTCAACTAAGGTAATTTTGAATATCTGAAAATGGAATTAAATTAATGAAATTTATCGAAAACTAACAATTTTGGTGGTTTTATAGATGCAATTATCTAATTCATAAAAATGCCAAGGTTGTATCCAATCTGCAGACTAGTCAAATGCTCAAGATGCTTCTATGAAATTTCTCGAAAAACAACTTTGGTTATGTGGTTCTACAGATGAATCATCTAATTCAAACATATGCCAAGGTTGAAATCATGATTATTTTCATCAGGCAACACAACCAATAAGTAATCTTATTAATAATTGATTGGAGACAGAGGGGGCAATGCCATTAAATTAAATTCGAGAACTAATCTATAGTTCATAATTGATTGGAGAGAGAGGGGGTCAATGCCATTGAATTAAATTCAAGAACTAATCTATAATTCTACTTTAATTGATTTTGTAGTACATGGACTGTCTTGTCTCTAACAACATTGACCAAGGTTCCTTTCTTGTGACCAAATATATGAAGCTAAACTTGCCTACAATTTGAAATTGAACCTTAAATTCACTCAACTAAAGTGAATTTGAATTTTACAATGAAGATTACCCTTTCTTTGATATCCAAAATACCAGTCCAACTGAAATTGTGATTATATCCGTGAATATTTTTATCATACTTTGTATCCAATCTGTAGACTATTCGATTCTCCAATACTTTACTAACTGATACAAAGAAGGAAGATCTGCTTAACTGCATAAAGCTATACTGCAACTCCTGCAAAATGAATAAACATCAAGCATCTTGAAAAACCATATCCAATGAATACAATGTGCATATACATATATAACTATGCACTAATTCCCATGAACTCTGACAACATAACCATGGCCCCGAATCTGAGTTAAATATATAAAGGTTTAATATGATGACTGTTGATAACCAAGGAAGCTAAACTATAAAAATGAAACAATTTTCAATGATAAGGGATAGCAAGGTGAGAAGACACAGATCTTCCAACTGCAACAAGAGGAGTAGGAATCAACATAATTGAAAATTTTCTACTAGCACTTTGGTTCTATTGCATTTGAGCATTGAGATCATGACCAAGATGAGGATGATGATGATGAACCATGTATGAAAAAGAGTTTCCTAGTGAAATGACAGATACAACGACTGAGGACCCATGTTTCTTTCATTGATACATAAATAAAAGATACTAATACACTAGCCTTAAACATAAGAAATCAATTTACCTTAAACATAAGAAATCCATTTAAATATTTAAAAAAAATACTAGCAGAAATCCCTACTTCTATGTCCTAGATTAAAGTGCTCATCAATATATGAGGTGCGCTACTCACTTTCTGTACAGAAAACAATGGACAGCTAGTCTAATAGGAGAAAGAGAGAGGAGTGAGGTGTTGCTAATGATATGAATGTAATTCATGTGTTAAAAACTCTAAAAAATTGTTTGATAGCCTCACCTGTATTTGTTTGCCTGCCTGCAATCTCATGAGAATCGCTAAAACTCACAAGATCTGTAATTGTGCTGCCAAATCCATAACCTATTGGTAGATATCCTCTTGATATGGGTGCACTTGATTTTGATTTCAAATCTCTATTGCCAAGACTTTCGTTTTCTTCACTGCATTCTCTTGCATATCCCCAAATAGATGAGCTATATGGTGCAACCCCAACTCCATATCCATTGCTTTGACTTGTATAACCACGTCCAACTGAACCATAACTACTCTCTGCAATTCCAAATCCACAATTCCCACTGCAGTGACCAGAACAGTTGCCGATTGCTTGTCTAGTAGCAATGGGAGATGAACCCCAAGTTGGAGATCCACCAAAGCAATACATGTTTGAACCCCCTGGAGCTCCATAGCTCGTGAAAGTCTCTGTGATGCCACAACCAATACCTCCATTGCTCCACATGTTTCTACCAACAGTAGGGAAACTAAATTCTCCGTTTCCAGCATTGCTTCCAGTATAGTTAAAGAGGCCTCCATATAGAGAAATATTTCCAAGACTATTGCAACCACATTCTCCAATCATGCCGGGCCAATATTCTGCACAAATTTCAAAGCCACCGGATCTCGTCTGTCCTGGAGAATGATCACTTATAATATCCATTCTAAACTTAGAATTGCCTTCAGGGTTGGAACTGCATACCTGACCAAACCCAGAGCTGGAATTGCCTCCTCTAACTGCAGCCATACTGAGCTCAGCTGCAGGGCTTTGAGGAAGGCTGATTGAGGGCTCCTTGGGGATTGCTTTCTTGACCTCCACAACCTTGCCTTTCAGCTCATGAAAAGTTTTTTGCATAACATTATCCACTGCATCTTCTGAGTCATAGGTGATGAAACCGAACCCACGAGGTCTCTGGGTATTTTGGTCATAAATCACCACCAAATCAACAATTGTTCCGAACTGCTCAAAATATTCTCTGAAGTCTTTCTCGGTAACAGTTGATGCCAGGCCACCAACAAATACCTTCTTTGTTTTTTTCTGCAAAGCTGGCCCAGAGTCCCCACTGCTGGTGCGAGTAATACTTTGTTGGTCATCTTTAGGGACAGCCCTTTTCGCTTCCACCTAAATATGGGATACAAACAAAAGAGGTTGCACTATAAATGATCAAATATTAGTTCTTTGACAAAATTAAACTAACAAAATGTTATAAGACAATGAAACAAGAGAAGTATCAGTATGTGTGAGGGTCACTTTCACAAGCCCATAAATTAAGATAGGTGTCTAAAAAAACTATTTTCATTTCATGCAGCATCTATTTAGCAACTCTATCAGGAATAAAATCAACAAAGCTATTAGCTTCACCAAATTCTTGTATCTTTGTACTTTCAGAAAATTCTCTGTATGAATTTTAATTCACTCTATGTACTCGGCATATTGGCTGGTGCAAAGTGGCACTAAGGCAGGGATAAGTTTTTATCAACAGCACACACACTGAACATTTTCTTGCCATGGAATACAGTATCTTGGGTTTACTCACGTGTATGATGAAGGAAGGAAACCTAATTAAATACTATGAAAGCAATCTCAATGTGAAAAAACTTTAAAAAACCAATGCTTCAGAGTGCAAAGATGAGAAGGTTTATTTTGACAAGATGCTTCCTATTATCACTTATTATCACTGTGCAGTGAACGTGCCCTTTCCCTTTATGAGAGTATGACAATGGAATAGAGCCAGATTACAACATTCTAGAAAGATCCCATCCCAACTGCATAAAATGGTCTGCTTTCACAGGTGAGACAGCCCGGAACTGCATGAAATTGCCTGCTTTCACAGGTGAGACAGCCCACAATCGCATGAAACGTGTGTCTGAGGAGTTTAAACCTTGGTGGGGTGTATGAAACACCCCTGCTTTACCAAGACACCATTGACTACAAGGGTATATAATGGCAATGTCTACTACTTACATTTACATTTTTACAAAAGGATTATTCTATTTACTCAAGCATGGACAGACATTCTAATAGATTTATTGCTACTATTGCAGAGTACAAGCTATTCAATTCAGTTCCCAAATTGCATGTGAATTTTATGTCGGGTATTCAATTATCAGTCAAAAACACATCAGAATCATGAAATAAAAACTGAATAGCAATCCTTTATAGTATATATGACAAATCTAACATGACTGCATATATCTATCATAAAATAGTACAGTCACGTTCCATATGTATTACAAGGATTATCTGCTTTAGCTTTCTAAATGCAATACACAACATACCATTCTGCCATCGATGGTGTGTTTCACTTGAGCAACTCTCTCTGCAACTGCCGAGTCAGAGAAAATAACAAACCCAAAACCCCGAGATCGACCAGTGCTTCTGTCCTTCATGACCATGGCGTCCACCACATCTCCAAAGGCCTTAAAATGATCCTTCAGGCCCTTCTCTGTAGTCTCCCATGAAATCCCACCGATGAAGAGTTTTCCCTGTTCCAACCCCATTCCCAGCTTACAACAAGCGACCCAATTAACAGAATTGATAAAGTTATGGGCTTCTGAAGCAAACCAGGTCCAACACCTTACAAGATTCAAACATTAAAAATGTGCAGGACAGAGGAGGCTTCAGATGATGTGAGGCCTCCAGGAGATGATGCAGACGTCCTCCTAGACTTGCTCCAAATGCATGGGAGGGGTGAAGCAGTGGCGCACATATAATGGTGCAACCATACGAGCGGTTACAGTAACAGTAAGATCAAAATCGGTGGCCGTTTGTTAACAGGATTTGATTATCCATTGTTAGCCTTAATGGCAATTCTACCTGCTCTATAATACTATGAACTTGAATCCTATTCATTGCAATATCATAACTATGCCACGATGCTCTTTCCAAGAATTTCATTATCTATCATGGATTTTTTTCGGTTTCTCTCGTAGGACTCGACGAAGGCTTATTCGCAACTTTCTTTGCATGGTGTTAGCTACTTCTTCTTTTGTGGAGGTTGTTTTCTTAGCTCATTTTCTCGTTGTTTCATAGAGTATGGAAATAATTATTTCATTTGTTTTGTATTCGGTGTTTATGTTAGTGTAGATAAAGTATTTTATTGTTTTTTAATTTTTTTTTATCATTTTATATAAATTCTATTATGTTAATTTTTTTTTTCATTTTTAGTTTTTAAATTACTTTTTGAAAATTTTATTATATTATTATTATTTTTTTTGTTTTTAAAATATTTTTTGAAATAGAAATTTTATTATTATTATTATTATTTATTATTTGATAGATTATGAAAATACTATTTTAATTTGTTTTTGTAAATTTTTTTATTATTTTTTTCATTATTTGTTAGATTATGAAAATAATATTCTAATTTGTTTTGTAGTTATATGTATGGAAGGGCAAAATTTTTTCTTTATTAAAATTTGATTTATTTTTTATTTTTAAAATAAAAAATTTATTATTGATTTTTTTTTATTAAACTTTTTTTTTAAAATTATTTTTGNTAAACTTTTTTTTTTAAATTATTTTTGTTATTGTGTTAAAGGCTTTTTCTACAGTTCAATTTGAGGGAGATGTGTAATTTCTTCTGTGCTCAATATGGAGTTGACAAGTGACATTTAAAAAATATTAATAACAAAAAATATTTCAATGTTTACCATAAATAAAATAATTCTATATCAACTCTATAAAGAGAGAAAGAGTATTTGAAAATTAAAAAAATTGATTTAGTGCATAGATGCTTTCTATTTAGGAGAATGAGGGAGATGTGCAATGCTTTATTTAAAAATATTAATAACAAAAAAATAATTTCAATGTGGGTCATACATAAAATATTTCTATATTCATCTATTTTAATAGTGTCTATATATATATATATATATATATATATATTGTAAATAAAACATTGTATTATCTGAGAAGTTCATAAAACATATACATACTTAGGGTCCTATAGCCTGTTCTACCAAAAACTGGAAACTAGAACCAGACCTAGGCCAAGCCCTGGAAAATGTGTCCATGACTGTGCTAATTACCATAACTAAGATTTACAAAAGATACTGCAAAGCGGGCCTGAGGCCAATATAGTTTTCTACCTAGCATTAGAAAAATTAAAAGCAAAACAAGAGAATTTCATACACCAGAAGCATCCTGATGCCCATCGCCTGGTGGAGGATGTGGCCAAGCCAGAGTGAAGGTGAATGGATGACAACAGGTCGGGAATCTCCGCTTCACATGCTCACTTGAGAAAGAATCAAAGAAAACATCTACGTGACGATTGAGGATATCCTGGCGATAAAATTGGTCTGCCACATCCCGACACAATTCGAAAATGAGTTGCAATTGCTCCTTGGAGAATCCCCGTTGGGGATTCAACTCTGAAATTACTTCCCCGTTATGATTAACCTTTGTATCTGGACATACAACTTCCAAAATTGCTTCTTCAACTACCATGAGAGTCACCTCCTTAAGAACAAGGAAACTCCAATTCTCTTCTGGCACCTGGGTAGGAGAATCACCTCCCACCTGAGTGGAAGGGACTAAGAGGCTCTGAGCGACTATAGGAGTTGCCTCTAAGGACTCTACGGTAAGTTGGGGTAGAACCAGAGGGAATTTCTCCTCGACGAAGACCAAACCCCAATTGTTCTTGTCCCAATTGTGAACAATGGAGAGAGACACAACCAAAGGTGGAACAAGGTAAGGCGACGAAGCACATGATGGAGCAAGGAAAGTGCATATGGATAGGAAACTATAATAGGATGGGCCACGCTTTGGCTTGCCTCTCTCTCTTGGCATGATGGCTGTAACACCCTGTTTCCCCCAGTTTGTAAAAATAACTATGTTGGCCAAGAACTATGGCAAACTCAAAGATGTGAATGTTTGATTTGACGGACCTTTGTATAAAAGGTCGATGAATGTAAATTATGTTATGAATATGTGTTGCATGACTGCTGGGAGGGGGATGTGCTAAAAGAGACCACGATGACTAATGAGAGGTGGTGGAAGGGACCTGGAATGGTTGCGTTAACTTCCACCGAGCCAGTACCGTACTGGTTTATACTTGCTCAAAAACCAAAGTAGCTCTCTGATCCTGGAATGGATTTCCCGTCAGATTGGTAGGTGGGGAGGCTCCTCAAGAGTTAATGAGGGGATGGGGGTGAGCTGCCCATCCGTAACATCTCTCAGACATGACCACGGATGACGAAACTTGCGCCACACACAATCTTGCAGAGAAAAAGGTTGAAAGAATTGTGTGGTAGAAGGCGGACAAAGAGAGCGTGCGCGACGGGGATCACAGAAGAGAACTGGAGAAAACCCTGGAAACGTAGGGAGTTTTGAGTATCAGGAGAAGGAGAGTAACCTTCGTCCTGGATTATTTTTCTATATCAGGAGAAGGAGAGTAACCTTCGTCCTTGACTTCCGTTGAGCTGGAAGTAGGAGAATGAACCTCAAAGCATCATGGTCTAGCTCGGGGGTGGCTAGTGGTAAATACGTTTGGAGTCACTGAGCCTACGGTTGGGTGGAAACGAGAACCCCTCTCAGCAATTGCATCACGCCTGGTAGATCTGATAAGTGTTTTATACCTTGTATTTTGAACTGAATATCATGAATGCATGCTTATGTTTATATGCCCATAATAATTTATGTGTAGAATGATTGCCTGGTGTTTTAAACTGGAAATAATGGATGCATGTGTATGCTTATATGTCATCATTGGTTTTGGTACAAATGGTTAAGTCTGGGGCCGGAAGGGTAGCTCTCTAAAGTTTCAGAGTCGTGGGAGTTTGAAGCCCCGAGAAGTTGAATTTCGTGATTCAAGCTTAGAAGGGATAGCGAGCCCAATTATAGAAAGAGAGAATACCCTATCATTTGGTCGACGAACGGTCGGAATCCTTTCGGGAATACCCCAGATCTATCGAGACCAATGGATCTAGAGAAGGAGCGCAGGCGTTAACACCTCGACCCTTTCATCCTTCGCAAGTAGCGATGGGATCCATGACCATAGATCCAAGGATCTGATGGAGCCCTATTGAACATCGATCTTAGCCTTTGTATAGACAGGAGAGTAGCATTTCGCTGACTCACGACTTGGAGTGGTCAAGGGTAGGGCTGCATGAACTCACGATTCGTGAGATCGCGACGTGATCGTGACCGTTAGATCTAGGCCACGGGAGGACCATGGGATCAGAACTTTCGTGGTTATCGCCTATTGGGGGTTTGGAACTTGAGAGAGTTTCTTTTCGACTGTAGAAGTCGCGAAGTGCCGAGCACCGAGGGCTCATGCGAACACGTGGCACATCCGTTAGATGGGGACCACATGGTTGACAGGTGGCATAACGACAAGCACCCAGAGAAAGGTGGGAGCGGGTGATAGGTGATGGACACATGTCGTCTGGGAAAGAGTCAATCCATTGTTGACTTATCGTATCTCGGGAATTCGCGAAGGAGGAGCATGAAGGCTCAACACTCCAACTCACGAAGTCGTGAGATGCGAATAGCGCTAGTATTTAGCCTAGGAAGCAAGTGACCGGTGGTGGACACTTGTCACTTGAGAAAGAGTCAACCCATTGTTGACTTATCGTGACTCGGGGTTTCACAGAATGAAGAAGTTGCACCCTGATCGCTAAGGCCGCGAAACGCCGAGAGCCGAGGTCTCATGCGACAGGCGGCAATGGCATAACTCGTGAGCAGAGTACAATGGAGGAGACAAGTGGCGTGTGTGCATCGCTTTGGCAGAGTCCACGTAACGTTGACCTCTCGCGTCTCGGGATTTCACAAAGGAGGAGCATGAGGGCTCAACACCTCAACTAGTGAAGTTGCGAGTGGTGCTAGTGTTTGGCCTAGCCTACGGTTACATGTAGTAGGCGCTAGTGAGGAGGGAGCCATGCCCGTATTGTATCTTGGGTATCGGTGTTTGGTGAAAGGGGAGTCGAGAGTCTTGACTCCCAACTCGCGAGTTGTGAAAGGCGCTTGTGCTAAGGCTAGGTTGTGGCTGTTTAGAGGAGGATAAGGGAAGAAAGGGTCTGCGCTAGGCCCCATAAAAGTCTCAGGGATTCTGTCCCTCGAAGAAAAAGAATGAAAAATCTAGGTTGTCGTAGTGGGTGTGTGACAAATTGGTATTAGAGCATGGTTACAACACTTGGCCTACTTGGGCTTATGGACGAGTTGTGCAGGAACTCCATCTGAAGTACTCTTAAAAAGGAGTAGCCCCCTATCTTAACCCCCTTATCAAAAGCCGAAGTTAAGAATGAAAATTCCTATTGTGTGTATGCATTTGAAAAATATGAATTATGCGCTGATTGTGAATGAATATAATGTTGACTAACAACAAGTGTTTTTCTTGCACAACAAGCGGACGATCAATCGCGGGAAACTGCAGACGCATAGAATGGTGATGCACCACGAAGTGGGGGATGGCTCCCACAATAGTGATGAAGAGTTTGATGAAAGGAGAGCGGTAGAGACCCCTCCAGATCCAGCTGAGACCGTGAGGAGCCTCATGGCCAAACTATAGAGCTGCAAGGTCGACAATGAGAGGTTGATCAAAGAGCAAGAGAAGCAAATGGAAATTAATGCAATATGCTGCAAATTTTATCCGACATACAAAGACAATTGCAGCATGGACCTGACAACAGTCACACAGACCAATGACAAACAAAGAAAAGTCGAAGTCCACCTGAAATACGGAAACATGGTCTTTTAAGTGGCCACACTGGGAAGAGCACCTCGAGAAAGGTCCACCCCAGAGATAAGGGACAAGCATCGGACGATTCCTCTGGAAAGGAAACTGGCGACTCAGAGGGATCTTCTAGTAGCAGGATTAGTTCTTATTCCCGAAGAAAACGGAAGAAGCGAAAGAATTCCAAAATTCATAATCTCGAAGAATTCAAGAAGGCCAAACCACCCTCTTTCGACGGTGAAATAAAGAAGGGGGAGGAAGTGGAGGCCTGGCTGCTTGGACTAAAGAAGTATTTTAGAGTGCATGACTTCTCAGAAAACTTGAAGGCCCGAGTAGCCACTTTCAACTTGAATGGAAAGGCTTCTATTTGGTGGGAAGACCTTAAGAATGTAAAAGGGATTCACGAAGAGGACCTATCTTGGGAATGGTTTGAGAAATACTTCAGAAAGAAGTATCTGTCGAAAAAGTATTTTGACGAAAAGACTAAAGAATTCTATGAACTCAAACTGGGGAGCTCACCATAGAGGAATATGTCAGTAGATTCCTCGAGTTGCTGAGGTATGCACCCTATATAAAAGAAGAAAAGGCAAAGGTGCAACGATTCATCAGTGGACTACCTAAAGACTATCAGAACATGATTGAGTTTGACGAGCCAAGGACCCTAGAAGATATTGTCCAAAAGGCAAGATATTGTTATGAATAGCTTGGGCATCGGACAGAACCTCACGAAAGCTGGAAGCAGAAGAATAGTTCAGGATTCCAGAAAAAAGGGGTTTAAATCCCCAAGATTTAAAAACTATAAAAAGGACTCAAGGATGAGCTTCCCAACCCGAAGTGCACATCAAGAAAATTTCCCCTCCCAGAGCGGAAATAAACCTTCTGGATCTACCCCAGGAAATATTGATAACCCAAAGAGAGAACCCTTGAAATGTTGGGGTTGTGGAGAAGAACATCTACTGAGGGACTGCCCGCACCGACAACAAAACAGTCAGAGAATTTACAACGTTCAAGAAACTACCACTGTCAATGACGTGGCTAGGAGTGTGCCACAAATTTATGCAGCCTTGGATAATAAACAAACTGACCACCAAGATTCAGTGGTGGAGATGGAAGGTATGATCACCAACCATCTAGTGTCTATTCTAATTGACCCTAGTTCAAATTTGAGTTATATAGCCCCTAAGGCTGTTGATAAGTGTAAATTACAGCCACATAAATAGGCCAAGCCATGGTTGGTACAATTAGCCACTGGCACCAAAAGAAAGGTAGCGGAGGTCATACCAACTTGCCAATTCACTATGGGTGAATTCCCCACCCAAGCAACCCTTAACATATTAGCCCTAGGATCATATGACCCGTTGATTGGTATGGACTGGCTAGCCACATATAAAGCCAGACTGGACTGTTACCATAAAACCTTAGAATGTATATGTGAAGAAGGAATAAGGATAACCCTTTGAGGGATCCAAAAACCTGTCTCGGTGAGACGGATATCAACCCTCCAAATGAGAAAGTATTGCAGAAAGGGATGTCCACTCTATGCGATACAGGTGTTGGAATCAGTTGAAGATGACAAACCGAGCCTCGAAGACCACCCCACACTGAGAGAATATAGAGATGTATTTCCAGAAGAGGTACTGGGTCTACCTCCGAGAAGGGATATTGACTTCTCAATAGAACTTGCACCAGGAGTGGTGCCAGTGTCTAGGACACCCTACAGGATGAGCACACCCGAGCTAGTTGAGATTAAATTACAACTAAAGAAATGATGGACAAAGGCTATATCTGGCCTAGCATGTCTCCATGGGGAGCACCAGTTCTGTTTGTAAAGAAGAAAGATGGTACCCTCTGACTGTGCATAGATTATAGACAACTCAATAAGGTAACCATAAAGAACAAGTACCCCTTACCCAGGATCGATGAGATGTTCGATCAATTGGGAGGTGCTTCCATCTTCTCAAAGATTGACTTGAGATATGGATACCATCAAGTCCGAATCAAGGGTGAGGACATCCACAAAACTGCCTTCAGGACGAGATATGGTCAATATGAGTTTGTGGTAGTACCATTTGGATTAACCAATGCCCCTGCCACTTTTATGTGCTTGATGAACAATGTGCTCAACAAATTCCTAGACAAATTTGTACTGGTTTTTATTGACG
>JZKD02S1770061.1:452790-468792 GCA_000966675.3 Picea glauca | reverse complement strand
GCTCAACAAATTCCTAGACAAATTTGTACTGGTTTTTATTGACGATATATTAATTTACTCCAAGAATAGAGAGGAACATGAGGAACATCTTAGACTTGTGCTTCAAGTGCTAAGAAAACATCAGCTCTATGCCAAATTTAGCAAGTGTGACTTTTTCCAGAAGAAAATACATTACTTGGGCCATGTCATATCTGAAGAGGGAGTAGCAGTAGATCCTGACAAGATCAGATCTATCATGGAATGGCCTACCCCAAAGGACGTTTCATATATCAGATCCTTTATGGGCTTAGCAGGATACTATAGGAGATTTATAAAAGGATTCTCCAAGATTGGTTGTCCAATCACTACCCTCCAGAAGAAGGGAGCTAAATTCACGTGGACACAAGAATGTGAAGAAAGATTTCAATTCCTAAAACATCTACTGACCCACGCACCCATGTTGGAGATCGTCGATCTCGAAGCTAACTTCCTCGTGTGCACAGATGCCTGCAAGGAAGGGATCAGAGGAGTCCTTATGCAAGGAGGAAGTGTAGTCTGCTATGAATCCCGAAAATTGAACAAGCACGAAGTCAACTATGTGACCCATGATTTAGAACTGGTCGCCATAGTGCACACCTTAAAAATGTGGAGGCATTACCTCCTGGGAAGGAAATTTGTACTTATGCCAGACCACTGTGGATTGCGATATCTGTTTGACCAACCAAATATCAATGCTAGACAAGCTAGGTGGATGGCCCTCCTTAGTGAGTTCAATTTTGAAATCAAACATGTTAAAGGAAAGGAAAATAAGGTGGCTGATGCCCTTAGCAGAAGTATGAAAACGATTCACCTGGCAGTGGTGAGCACCTGCGAGACGAATGTCAAGGAAAGAGTCAGGAATGCACAAGAAACATACACATTCTTCCAGACCGTGACCTCACACATGGAGCAAGAACCCACAGGAATAAAGTATGAAGGATACTAGATGATAGATGGAGGTCTGCTAACTTATAGAAACAGATTGTATATTCCAGATTGTGACGACTTGAAGAAGTTCATAATGGATGAACTATATAAAATACCATATACTAGTCACCCGAGATATCAAAAGATGATCATGACCACTAGGAAACAATTCTATTGGCCTGGTTTGAAGAAAGACATAGCTGAGTACTTATCCAAATGCATAGAATGCCAACAGGTTAAAGCAGAACACCGACACCCAGTAGGATTATTACAACCTCTACCAATCCTAGAATGGAAGTGGGAAACCATTTCCATGGACTTCATCACTAGATTACCAACATCGACCAAACAGAATGACGCCGTCATGGTAGTGGTGGATAAATTGAGAAAGTCTGCCCATTTTATCCCCATCAAATCGACTTGCAAGGCAATAGATATCGCAAGCATATTCATGAAGGAGATATTCAGACTACATGGCATGCCTAAAGAGATCGTGTCTGATAGAGACACAAAATTTACTTCCAACTTTTGGAAATCCATGATGGCAGGTCTAGAGACCAAATTACTGTTTAGCACAACCTATCATCCTCAAATTGATGGACAGATGGAAAGAGTGAACCAAATATTATAAGACATGCTAAGGATGCATGTAATGCATCAACCCAAAAAGTGGAAATATTACTTACCACTGGTGGAATTCGCCTACAACAATGGCTACCAAGAATCCTTGAAGATGAGCCCTTTCAAAGTCCTCTATGGTAGACCGTGCAACACTCCAGTCAGTTGGAGTAATCCCATGAACAGAGTTACTATTGGACCCGATATGTTGAAAGAAATGGAATAACAAGTGACTCAGATAAAAAACAATCTAAAGGTCGCTCAAAACAGGCATAAAAGTTACGCCGACCGAAAGAGAACTCAAAGAGAATTCAAGACGGGAGACCATGTATATCTCAGAGTTAGGCCCAGGAAGAGTTCCCTGAGGATGGGAGCTTGGGCCAAGTTGGCACCTCGGTGTTGTGGACCCTTTGAAGTTCTAGATAGAGTGGGACCTGTAGCCTATAGGCTAGCACTTCCTCCCACAGTAAAAGCACATAATGTTTTCCATGTTTCATTATTGAAGAAATATGTACATGATTCTAATCATATAATTGACTGGTCTGTGATCCAGGTGGAACTAGAGGGAGAATTCCTACCAGAACCTCAATGCATACTGGACATAAAGGAAACCCCACTCAAGAACCAAACCATTGCACAGGTCAAGGTGTAGTGGAAACATTTTGGCCCAGATGAGGCTATGTGGCAAATGGAAGATGCCATGAAATAGGCATATCCGATTTTGTTTACTTCTGTACATACATGTCATATTGATAGATAGAACATCGAGGACGATGTTCCTTTAGGGGGGAGGGAATTGTAACACCCTATTTCCCCCAGTCTATAAAAATAACTATGTTGGCCAAGAACTATGGCAAACTCAAAGACGTGAATGTTTGATWTGACAGACCTTTGTATAAAAGGTTGATGAATGTAAATTATGTTATGAATATGTGTTGCATGACTGCTGGGAGGGGGATGTGCTAAAAGAGACCACGATGGCTAATGAGAGGTGGTGGAAGGGACCTGGAATGGTTGCGTTAACTTCCACCGAGCCAGTACTGTACTGGTTTATACTTGCTCAAAAACCAAAGCAGCTCTTTGATCCTGGAATGGATTTCCCATCAGATTGGTAGGTGGGGAGGCTCCTCAAGAGTTAATGAGGGGATGGGGGTGAATCGCTCATCCGTAACATCTCTCAGACCTGACCACGGACAACGAAACTCGTGCCACACGCAATCTTGCAGAGAAAAAGGTTGAAAGAATTGTGTGGTAGAAGGTGGACAGAGAGAGCGTGTGCGACGGGGATCGCATAAGAGAACTGGAGAAAACATTGGAAACGTGGGGAGTTCTGAGTATCAGGAGAAGGAGAGTAACCTTCGTCCTGGATTATTTTTCTATATCAGGAGAAGGAGAGTAACCTTCATCCTTGACTTCCGTTGAGATGGAAGTAGGAGACTGAACCTCAAAGCATCGTGGTCTAGCTCAGGGGTGGCTAGTGGTAAATCCGTTTGGAGTTATTGAGCCTACAGTTGGGTGGAAACGAGCACCCCTCTTAGCAATTGCATCACGCATGGTAGATTTCATAAGTGTTTTATACCTTGTATTTTGAACTGAATATCATGAATGCATGCTTATGTTTATATGCCCATAATAATTTTTGTGTAGAATGATTGCCTGATGTTTTAAACTGGAAATAATGGATGCATGTGTATGATTATATGTCATCGTTGGTTTCGGTAAAATGGTTAAGTCTAGGGACAAAACGATATCTCTCTAAGGTCTCAGATTCATGGGAGTTTGAAGCCCTAAGAAGTTGAATTTCATGATTCAAGCTCAGAAGGGATAGCGAGCCCAATTATAGAAAGAGAGAATACCCTATCATTTGGTCAACGAACAGTTGGAATCCTTTCGAGAATACCCCAGATCTGTTGAGATCGATGGATCTAGAGAAGGAGCGCAGGCGTTAACACCTCGACCCTTTCAGCCTTCACAAGTAGCGATGGGATCCAAGACCGTAGCTCCAAGGATCTAACGAAGCCCTATTAACTGTCGATCTTAGCCTTTGTATAGGCAGGAGAGTAGCATTTCACTGACTTGCGACTTGGAGTGGTCAAGGGCAGGGCTGCATGAACTCACGATTCATGAGATCGTGGTGTGATTGTGACCGTTGGATCCAGGCCACAAGAGGACAGTGGGATAAAAACTTTCATGGTTATTGCCTATCGGGGGTTTGGAACTTGAGAGAGTTTCTTTTCGACTGTAGAAGTCACGAAGTGCCGAGAACTGATTGCTCATGTGAACACGTGGCACATCCATTAGGTGGGGATCGCATGGTTGACAAGTGGCGTAACGATAAGCACCCAGAGAAAGGCGGGAGCGGGTGACAAGTGATGGACACATGTCTCCTGGGAAAGAGTCAATCCATTGTTGACTTATCATATCTCGAGAATTGGCGAAGGAGGAGCATGAAGGCTCAACACTCCAACTCGCGAAGTCGCGAGATGCGAATAGCACGAGTATTTAGCCTAGGAAGTGGGTGACCGATGGTGGACACTTGTCACCTGGGAAAGAGTCAACCCATTGTTGACTTATCGTGGCTCGGGGTTTCGCAGAATGAAGAAGTTGCACCCTGATTGATAAGGCCGCGAAACGCCGAGAGCCGAGGTCTTGTGCGACGGGCGGCAGCGGTACAACTCGTGAGCAGAGTACAGGGGAGGAGACAAGTGGCGTGTGAGTGTCGCTTTGGCAGAGTCCACATAACGTTGACCTCTCGCGTCTTGAGATTTCGCAAAGGAGGAGCATGAGGGCTCAACACCTCAACTAGCGAAGTTGCGAGTGGTGCTAGTGTTTGGCCTAGCCTACAGTTACATGTAGCAGGCGCTAGTGAGGAGGGAGCCACACCCATATCGTATCTCGGGTATCGGTGTTTGGCAAAAGGCGAGTCGAGAGTCTTGACTCCCAACTCGCGAGTTGTGAAAGGCGCTTGCGCTAAGGCCAGGTTGTGGTCGTTTGGAGGAGGATAAGGGAAGGGAGGGTCTGCGCTAGGCCCCATATAAGTCTCGGGGATTCTGTCCCTCGAAGAAAAAGAACGAAAAATCTAGGTTGTCGTAGTGGGTGTGTGACAATGGCAGTGAAGAAATCAAAGATCCGAGGCAAGGGAGGAAATTGAACCAGAGGACAAGAGGCCAGGAACAACACTGAGAGAGATGAAGGAGTGACAAGCAAAACCCAATTGAGATACAATGAACTAAGCTCGAGCATAAGCACATCCATAATGTCGATTCCATCCATGGAAAGAACCATTAATCATGAGTTGACAACACTTAAATTTCGAGTGCCTGCGCAGATGTAACCTGATGGCATGCCAAGCCTGTGCATTAATTTACCTATACGACCCAGGCTCACACCCAAATCCCTAACATTAATGTGTTGCATCGAAGTGTTCATAAAGTGAGGAAGGAGACAATTGTCTGCAATGGCGTGATTGTCCACATGTTCACCAAGTGGCACCCCATCCAAGGAAAATATTTTAATATATTAAAAAATGTACTTTGGTTTGAATTTGTTTTGTTTCGATTTTCCCGAGCTTCAATTAATAGATCTATCAAATGATGAGAGGGATCAAATATCTCTAGGTGAAAACCTTTTTTAGAGTGCAAACATTGAATAAAGGTTAAAGGTTTGCACCTCGAGATATTTGATCCCTCTCGACGCTTGATAGATCCAAGGTTAAGATGGATCTATGCTGGTTTAAATAAAGATGTTTAAGCATTAAATCCTTCTAGATGCAAACATTTCTTCAAGTTTTGAACTCTACAAAAATTTGCATCTCGAAGAATTTAAATTTGCATCTCTAAGAATTTGATGTCTCTCGACGCATGGTAGATCCAGAGTAAGATGGATCTTGGTTAAAACATTTGAACAGTGGGTTGATTATGAGGGAGATGTGCAATTCCTTCCATGCTCAACATGAAGTTGACCGACACGTGGTGTGTGTATTAAGAACCAACTTAGATCCATCTTAACTCCTTATCTATCATGCATCGAGAGACATCAAATACTTCGACATGCAAACATTTCTTCAAATTTTGTACTCTAAAAAAATACATCTAGAGGAAAATTTACATTTGGAGGAATTCGATGCCTCTCGAAGCATGATAAATCCAAAGTTAAGATAGATCTACGTTGGTTTTATTGAAAATAATATTTTCATTTATTTTATAATTATATTTAAGTTAGTGTAAATGACACATATTATAGGTTGTTTTTTTTTTTTTTTTTTCTTTTTATAAAAAAATTATTTATTTTTGTCATATAATTTGAGTTATTTTTTATGTTAATATGAATAAATTATATTATGGGTTTTTAAAATCTTTCACCTCTTTGATTTATATTTTTTCCATATTCCTTTTCATATCATTTAATTCATGTTTATGAATCTTTATTTTTTAAAAAGATGGTATAATTATTCATTAAGATACTTGAATCTTACATCATGTAAATACTTAATTTATATTTTTTCCATATTCCTTTTCATATCATTTAATTCATGTTTATGAATCTTATTTTTTTAGAAAGGTGGTATAATTATTCATTAAGATACTTGAATCTTACATCATGTAAATACAATGTTTACTAATTAGGTAATTCTCTTTACAAATTTAAATATTAATAAATTTGTGTAAAAAGAAATATTACATAAACATTTTCTCCAAACAAAAGTAGATAATTATATGTAGATATGATTCCTTCACCAAAAGTATAGAACAAAGAGTGAAATTCCTCATCTTCATAAGCTTGTTGGAAGCTTTGTTCTCATTACAACCCTGAATTGCAATCCAATGTGCTCTTGTTAAAAACATGACTTCAACTATTGTCCTCATTTGAACCAAGATGTTAATGAACACTTGGCTATCTAACCTCATAAACCCTTTTTCATGCAACATCTTAATTTGGTGCAACATCAATTCAAGCATTAAAACCAACTTTAATGTGACAAAAGTCTCAATGCTAGGGAACACTAGTGTAATGACATGGTTCTACACCAACCCTTTAATGCACATCATAGTCTTTAATAC
Source organism: Picea glauca (assembly GCA_000966675.3). Taxonomy (NCBI): domain Eukaryota; kingdom Viridiplantae; phylum Streptophyta; class Pinopsida; order Pinales; family Pinaceae; genus Picea; species Picea glauca. The sequence continues at coordinate 462,169 of JZKD02S1770061.1, read as the reverse complement.
CACAAAGTCTCAATGCTAGGGAACACTAGTGTAATCACATGGTTCTACACCACCCCTTTAATGCACATCATAGTTTTTAATACCACAACTTACTTACAAGAGCGCTAACTCTAAACAAAAGTCACTGCCATAAATGTGTGGGAAAATCAATATCAACTTAGTACACCAACCACTAGGGCTTTGAAACATTTAATCAATATCATATTGAACAACACATAACCAACACACCCAGTGTTGTGTTGCCCAAGTGTCTACCACGTGGCAACCTTGATACACCACATAATGACACACATTACATATGTTACACACCATCCAACATGGAGCTGTTATGTATACATATTTACAAACTAATCAACAAGGAAGCTGGTAAAACCTTCTATATCATTTCTAGATGTCTATTCATTCTTAAGAAAAATCTAATCGTCATGTTTCTAAACATATTGGACCATCCACACGATTGTATTATAAACAAAAATGTACTTCTATAGCATCAACGAAAAAGGCGTGAAGCTTTAGCATAAAAATGTAAGTGTATTTTTGTTGTACAAACTTTGTCAAAAGCCTTATTCATATCACTATCACATACACATTATGTATTCTCATTTATGATAATACATATATTGTTTGTTAGGGCATTTTATCTAGTTATGATTCAACATACTTTGTTTTCCCTATGTTTAGCATAACTAAGTTAAATGTGTATCTTTTACTCATCATAATCTCACCCTGAACAAAATTTCAAAATTTCATTTGATACTTAATTACATAGATAACATACTTAATTTCTTTTGCCATAGTCTTGGAGAATATTTATATCTCTAGGTTGTCCCCCATATATTTTGTGAGATTCAAATTGGTGGTACCATATTCAAAGCACAAAGTTTGCAAAAAAAAAAAAAAAAAACCTTGCTCCCCACACTCTTCACAATGGTCTCAAAACAAAAGGTCACTTAAATAGTGTGCTCTTTAGTGTCATTAGTGCACGTGCAAGTAATTCAAGAGCACACATTACCTAAATATCTCACTCTTCACACTTCATGTTTTTGTGAGTTGTGTAGTGTGTGAAAGCAACTCAACAATAATTGTAATGTGTCAAAGAATTTGCGCACTAATGAGTTTATAACATCAGATTCATGCAACAACACAATCATGAGTTTAAGGTAAGTTCATATAGGTTATGTTACCAAAAGCACCATTCAATTTCTATGACATGAAATATGAGATTCGATGTATTATTACAATGATGAGTGTTCCATATATAGAGAACATATCGTGACCATCCATGAAAGGATGCGTCCCTTGGATAATAAACAACTATTTATTATTATTATTACTTATTATATATATTATTTAATATTTAATATTTAATAATTATATTATTAATTATTAATCTAGGAGAATGTCTTCTCGATGTTGTTCAAACATCAACACTCCCTCTCAATGAGGGAGACATTATGCATCATGCACCTCAAGCACCTCGAGTCCATATTATTCCTTCTCATGATCAAGGAAGGACTATGCCTGGGCCCATTTACCACAAGTACACCTTTGTGATAAACACATCCTATCTCTCTTAGTCTGCAACTCAATCTAGGAGAAGGCCCACCAGATGCTTACTTGGTACATTGTAGCAAAAGGTCTGTCACACATGACACTCCCATGTGGACTTCTAGAGGCTACTCCCTCTAGAAACACTAGGGTCAACTCCCCATAGTGTGTGACGTCAAGGTCAACTCCCTTGACATGTCCTCATGTGCTCTCCACAAGGGACGTTTGCGTTATAAGCCCAAACCCACTTATCCCTTCTTGGATAAGTGTCCTCACAGATCAACTCAACTCAGTCACATAGGAGAATGATCTGGAGAATGTCTGTCACACATGGCAATCCAACGTGGACTTCTAGAGGATACTCCCTCTAGAAATACTAGGGTCAAATCCCCATAGTGTGTGATGTCAAGGTCAAATCCATTGACATATCCTCATGTGCTCTCCACAAGGGATGTGTCTGCATGTTCTCTCCACAAGTGACGTTTGGGCTATAAGCCTAAACCCACTTATACCTTCTTGGATAAGTGTCCTCATAGAACAACTCAATTCAGTCACATAGGAGTGCGGTCTGGAGAATGTCTTAGGAGGTTACAAACATCAACACTCCCTCTCAGTGCGGGAGGCATTCTCTACCATGCCAAGTCCATCCCCGAAGTACTCGAACTTTGTCCTGGTAAGAGGTTTGGTAAGAACATCAACAACCTGCTCATCTGTAGGAAGGTACTGTACCAATATTTTCTTCCTCTCCACCATATCTTGAAATAATGGTGGAATCCAACACTTGTCCAAATAAATATGCAAGGAGCTTGCAAATCCACACTGCTTCATGGAATGCCACACTCAATGCAATGTACTCTGCTTTTGCGGTGCTCAAGGCCACATAATTCTATTTCTTGCTACACCGAGAAACCATGGCATATCCCAAAGTGAAGCAATACCTGTAGGTTCTCTTCCTGCCCTCTGCGCTCCCTTCCCAATCAAAGTCAGTGTATCCCTACAATCTCATGCCAATACTGGAAGAATATCTCAGACCATGTCTAACTGTGCCTCACAGGTATCTCAACACATGCTTCACAACAATCCAGTGTGTCTGTCTCACTTGACTCATAAATTGGCTAAGTGCACTCACTACATAGAAAATATCTAGTCTGGTGTTAACCAGATACATCAATGATCCAATCAGTTGTATGTACAGGGTCAGATCAATCTCGTTGGAATCAAAAGAAGACACACTTAGTTTCTTTAGATTCGCCACCATTGGTGTATCCATGGGATTACAATTCAACATCCCAAACTTCTTCAATATCTCAACTATGTACTTCCCTTGACTCAGGAAGATCTCATCAATTCTATGCCACACCTCTAGTCCCAAGAAGTAGTGCATCATACCAAGGTCCTTCAACTCAAACTCAGAGGCCAACGCACACTTGCATTCACAATAAGGCTCTCTGTATCGGTGAGGAATAAAACATCAACGTAGAGGACCAAAATCATGGACTCACCATGAACATTCTTGTAGTAAAGGTTGGGATCAACAACACTTTTGTTGAAGCCCAAACTCATCAGGTGTCCATCAATCCTTGCATACCAAGCTCAAGGTGTCTGCTTGAGTCCATACAAGGCTTTCTTCAACCTGCACACATGAGACTCCTTCTCATGTATCACAAAACCATCTGGCTTCTCAACATATAATTCTTCCTCAATCTCTCCATTGAGAAAGGATGTCTTCACATCCATTTGAAGTAGTCTCCAACCCATTGATATTGCAAGGGAAATAATCGCTCGGATAGAAGTGTATCGAGAAACAAGAGAAAATGTCTCCTCATAATCTATTCCCTCCACATGAGAGAATCCTCTAGCAACAAATCTTGTTTTTTGCTTCTCGATGCTCCCATAAGCTGTGTGTTTGATCTTATAGATCCACTTGGAAATCACTACAAACTTCCCCTTAGGTCTCAGAAAAATATCCAACAAATCATTCTTCATGATGGACTGATCCTCCTTCATCATGGCATCTCTCCATACTAGTTGACTAGATCTCTCCTCATAAAAGGAAGGCTCAGAATAAATGACGTGGCTCATAGTTGCGACATAGCACAAATATCTTCGAGGTCTCTTACTTTCTCAGAAGGTACCATGAGGAGCTGCATGTCCTTCTGACTCTTGCATAGTCTGATGAGCCCATGTAGGTCTCTTCTGACCTAATGTAATATCTCTGGGAACATCAACTGGAGCTACAAGATCAACAAGATCAATTGGATCAATAGTCTCAACTATCTCCCTCTGAACTACTGGAGGGTGAGGGGGAGAAGGAACCATCTTTTCCTATCTCTCACTATCAATCTCCATGTGAGATTCTTTAGATATCATGAAAGGATATCTCCTCCTCAAAGGTAACATTTCTTCTCACCTCAATTTATCTTTGACCAGGGTTGTAGATCCAATATGCCTTCGAAGGCTCACTGTACCCCACAAATGTACCCTTTCTTCCTAAAGGGTCTAGCTTGGTCCTTTTCTCCTTGGGTATATGAATGTATAATGGACACCCAAATATCTTGAAGTGTCCAACCTCAGGTTTCACTCATGAAATGTGTCCATACTAGACATCTTGTGGTTCCCTCATGGAACACATGTCTAAGACATATCGAGGTTCCATCATGGAACCAATGTCTCACAAGACATATTGAGGTTTCCTCATGAAACCAATGTCTCGGTTCCTTCATCTGAGCATCTGAAGCACATCAGGATGAAGTCCACATTCCCTCCTACTAGTCCATACAAGAATCTTTGGGGAGAATGTCTTATGACGCTGCCTCAAACATCTCTAGGACACATTGAGGTTACCTCATGGAACCAATGTCCCCCAAGACATATCAAGGTTTCCTCATGAAACCAATGTCTTGGTTCCTTCATTTAACCATATGAATCACTTCAGGATGAAGTCTACATTCCCCCCTACTAATCCATACAGGACCCTCCAGGGAGAATGTCTCACGATGTTGTCTCAAACATCAACACTCCCTTTGGAGCCAGAGGTGACTCCTCCTCTGTCTCTACTCCCTCTGACATTGAAGGTAGCTCTTCCTCCTTCTCTAGAGGTAACTCAATCTCTGCTCCCTCTGGATGTAGTACTACCTCCCTCTCTAGGAGTGCCTCTACATACACTAGAACTACCTCTGCTATTTGGTATGATCTAGCCGTGGAGGTATATTTCTCCTAGAGACTTCCTATCTCTGAGCATCATGTATGGAAATGTCTCTCCTTGACATCTTGTTGGAAGATCTTGACCTCCATGTCTACCTCTCTGCATGAGCCAACTATCTCCCTCTTTATAGGAGAACCCTAGTCCAAAATGACTACTGCCACACCAACCATGCTTTTTTACTTTTTGATGCTGTCGTTTGCTGCATGCTTGATCTTGTAGTTCCACTTGGAAGTCACCATTGAATTTCCCTCAATTCTACGAGCACTGTATACTCAAAAATTCTTCCAAGGATTCATAATCTAGTGTCGACCACACATATGCCTTCTTCAACAACAATCCATTAATCGACGTGTCCAAAGGAATAGTCCTGCTCTAAGGCTCAAACCATCAATGTGCATATTACATAATCTGAGTGATGTGTAAGTCCAATATCCTCGTCTTGCAGGAAACCATGGCCACCATATACAATTTTCAAATGCATAAATATTAACACATGGAGGATTTGATATACTCAACAATGAGAATCAACACTAAGAATCAACACTTCTATAGAAAAGCCATACTGAACAAAATAGTCTACTGCAATGCTACAATTTCCAAACCCACAAACCAATAATACAATTTTGTTAATTTTACATATGAATTGATAATAGGCTCCTCTCTTATATTCCATGGGTATTATGACAAGTAGAACCTCTGCACAAGGGACACGTAGCTTGATATGGCAGCCACTGGCTTATGTAACCCAAGTGAAAGCAATGACTAAGAGGCGTACACAATCCTCATCCTATATTTCATAATTTTATATTTTACTTGGACTAGTTCTCCAATTTCAACGTGAGATAAGCCATGGTATGCATTAATCCCTACTCCTTATTGAGTGATATCATTGTCAACATTATGTTTAGGGTTAGCATGGGTAGGAATATCATTAACACAACTGAAAAACCATAAGAACACTTGTCCCAAAAAATTCAATTACATAGCTAAAATCAATAACTGCACCCAGAAAAGGTGTCTCTGTTGAGGAATTGGAAATGAAGGTGTTGTAGCTCCGCTAATGCAATTCACACATAAAAAACCACAATCAATATTCAATATTGTTGCGGCACATTGTACAAACATTATACCTTATTTTCAAGCAACAATCGTAACATTCCTTTTGCGATGCATCTCCCCTACACTGGAGAAGCCCATAAAATCTGTTGGGAGATTCTCCATAAGAAGAAACATTCAACCTTGTCATAGGCATGTTTTGAACAAGATCATGCAAAACATTGTACAAATTGCTCTGAAATTGGTCTCCATATGTGTACGTCTTATTGCTAGACAAACTTATGGGCGGGTTTGGAGTCTGTGGCTTGTACTGTGCTATCAACATAGAAAATAGTGGAATCATAAGATAATTACAAGAAATGGAGTGCCATAAACTACTACTTTTCCTATGGAGTGTGCTCATGTTGAAAAGATCTAACTGCCTCAACGAATTGGCAACCAAACAATTGATACCCTCTATGTATGTATTCCTAGAATTCTCATTAGCCATTTTGAAAAATTTCCAAAGACGCAGGTGCCAAGTAGTCTCTCTTCTTTTCACACACATTCCAAAACTCTTCACAAAACACAAACTATCTCTTATTTTCCTGGGGCCTTCCATGAGGGAGTCGAGCCTAGTCCCACTCTAATACCATGTTGAATTTCTATGAGATGATATCTAAGATTTGATGTATTATTACAATGACGAGTGTTTCATATATAGAGAACATATGGTGACCATCCATGTAAGGATGCGTCCCTTGGATAATAAATAACTATTTATTATTACTACTATATATATATATATATATATATATATATATATATATTATTGAATAATTAATAATTAAATTATTAATGATTAATCTAGGAGAATGTCTTCCCAATGTTGTCCAAACATCAACAAGCACAAGGTTCTCCTTACACCACTTTTATTTAGTCCAAAACCAATCTCAGATGGTGACACAAACCAATGCAAGTGCTCACAATGATGTTTATTCCTTTGCATCAAGTTTATGGTTGATAAAGATCAACTAAAGAAGTGGAAATATGTGTATGGGAAATTCATTTAGATCTTGTAGCAAATTATATCTCCTCTACCTTCAAAATTTGTTAATGGTTTATTTGGAGACCATTCACCCTTCAAAGTGTAAGTTGACATGGATGTCCCACAATTTGAAGGAAATTTCAATGGGAAATCTCTTGATGATTGGTTACTACTTGGTTACTACTTTCATTGATGAGAGGAAAATACTTATTGGGGAATACTTTTAACATTTATGAAGATAAAATAACCTTCATAACTTTAAAATTTGTGGTTATGAGCTATTTTGGGGCAAATCACACAATTAACAGTACAAGGATTAATGTCATTAACAATAATACATGGAAAAGGTTTGTTGAAGCATTACACAATACATATTACTCACTCAAGCATTATGATGACATGTACATGAAGTGGCCACAACTACATTGACATTGTGAGAAAACTATCCAAGAATACATAGATGAATTCCATAGTCTAATAATTGAGCTAGGTATTCATAACATAAATCATAATAAATTTCTCAAGTAAACAAGCAATTTACACCTTTACATCCATATTAAGATGATTTTTACTATTAATACTCCATGAGGTGTCTATTTATTTATAGTGAAGTTAAAGGAGAAGTTCAAGAATGAGATTCACACCAAGGGAAACTCAAATGGTATATATGTAATATAAATTACCATAATCCCAAACGCAAAGCTACGTAATCATATGATTAGTATTTGCAATCTCAACATAAGGGACGGTTAGAAAAACAAGATCGCGAAGAAATAAAATAAAACAAATGCGGAAATAAAAAATAGAAGATACACAATAAAATAGAGACACATATATGTGGTTCACCCAGTGTGGGCTACGTCCACTAGAGAAATTGACAGGTCCTTCCTTATTATTATCCAACAAAATGAAGGGATACAACCTACAACACACTCGTTGTAACTTCCTCTTCTTTCTCTCATGGTCTCCTCTCTCAGAATACAATATTCATGATAATAAACAACCACAATACGATTCCCTCATAAAAGACGATTTCCTTATAGGGAAAAAAACCATAAAAATAACTTCTATTGTCAGATCTGCGACCTTATAATGAATGATCCATATTGACTACGAAATTACAATATTTTACAAGGAAAATTTTCCCAATATTTCACTTCGGGGGCATTTCCCCCGAATCCCCCACCGGGGGGGGGCTACAAAAATTGTTTCCCCCCCTTGGACCCCCATGGCGACAGTTGTGGGGGGAAAGCCCCCCCACACCCCCTCGTTAGGGGATGGGGTCCAAGTACATATGAAACAAACCTATGAATCAAGAAGATAATCAGGCTCCACAACCAACAGGGACAACACCAAGCTTAAAGTAATTAGAAGATTAAAATTAGGAAATGGTGAAATTTCCACAAGTCTTCTATGCACTCCATTTCTTCTATGCACTCCATTGAAGAATACTACATTCAAAAGTCTTTTCTAGTGTAAATTTGAAGCCAATCTTCAGTGTAGGAAAAAAAGTGTTGGAGTTTCAATCCAAAGAGTCTAGCTTTGTAGTTCTCACCATGTAAAAAAATCCCACTTTAACGATCCAACAAATCCAAAGGAAGAGTACAAGCAATTGTCTGATTTATAACTATGGGTAAACCATAATCCTTTACATTTCATATTTGAGAATGATAGCCAAATGAATTTGATTGCATATGACATAGGCACTAAAGGCTTAACTACTAAGCCATATCCACAACCATACATTGTTGGTTGGATGAATCAAGGAAAGCAATTTTGTAAAACACATAACAATGCATGTTTTAATATTTTATCAAGTCTTGAAATTTGGTGTGACGAAGTGCCCCTTGGAATTTGTGATGGCTTTCTCGACAAACAATTTATGTGGGAGTACGATGGTGTCTATAAATCACAACCTCAAAGTGCACTTATTAGTCCCTGCCAATGCATGACTATAACAATGAGTTTGCTATTGATTTGACATTAATTTGCTTTATATTTTAAATTTGTTTGTAAAATGTAATGTTTAACTTAAGAAAATAAATATATATTTTTTGATATAGTAAAAATAATTTTTTTTCTCATTTCTAATTGGTTAATATTTCAAGTCTTATTATTGCCTTCACGTATTTCAATATTTAAAATTAATTACATAATCAATAACAACAGATTCTAATTGATTGTACAACATATATAACAATTATTACACCACCACAATAAAAATGTTTTTTAAAATTTACATTTCCAAATATAGAAGAAGAAATGAATAGTGATGTTGAGGTTTTGGATGTGTCATGTCATAACATATTAAAATATTATATAAATTAAAATATATATTATATATTTTATAATATATATGTTAACACATTAAAATATTATATATATTATAATATTATATAAATTACAATATATAATATATATGTTAACACACAAAAAATTATAATATATTATATATTAAAATGTATATTATATTTTATAATATATATATATGTTAAGATAATAAAATATTATATATATTATATAAGTTACAGTGTATATTATAT
>JZKD02S1770061.1:408799-433459 GCA_000966675.3 Picea glauca | reverse complement strand
TAACGGAGCCATTAAACCCGTCAGAACGAGTTACCCCAAACGGCTTGGGTTATTTAGACAACCCCGGACCGGACTCGCTCTTCCAGTTGACGGATGGTCAATTTCGCCCGTCAACAGGGTCTCACAACGAGAAGTCCTGAAATATCGACATTAGGATTTACGATCCCGCGAAGTCCGAAGTCCCAATGAGATAAGGGATCATTGAAAAGTTAAAGCAGTGAGCTCATCGAAGTTTCAACATATCGTGAATCGGGAGTTGATAAAGTGAATTACTTGGTATCGCGAGTGGCGAAATCATGATACGAGAAGTCTCGACAGGTAAAGGAGGGGTCAACGTTGACTTGCATCGGGGTTCGGGGATTCGAAACACCACCGCTCAACCACTGACCTCGCGAAGTTGCGAAGTCCGATTCCCCGATAAGTAAATAGAGGGGATCGCGCGAAGAGTTCTGTGGGTGCAGATTTTCCTAATAGGGAAATAGAAGAACATTAGAGTTCTTCGGGCCGAAAGAAAGAGAAGATCCTGTGAGCGGACGTGCTTGAGAACGCAACTGCGTCAAGTTTGGTATCAGAGCACAGAAAGGTTCTTTGCTTTCTGTAGCAGAGAAGAGAAGAATTCACCATGCCGCCAAGGAGAGATAGGAAATCACCTGATCCAGAGGATAGGGAAATGCCGAGAAGAAGAGGTAGACAGATGGTAGATCCAGCCATGGAGAGACAGATGCGTGATCTCCAAGCAAGACTCGAAGATATGGAGACAGTGCAAAGGGACACAGCTAGTGCAAGGGATCTGAGTGATTCCGAGAGTGAGGTTGATGCTGAATGTGAAGAAGAAGTTGTAGCCGAAGATGCATCAAACGAGCGTTTGATCAGAGCTATTGCCAGGATGGGTGCAAGAGAAAAGATGGACATTCCAGTTTACGAGGGAAACTTGGATGCAGAGGAGATTTTAGACTGGATTAGAGCTCTGGATACTTACTTCGACTATGAAGACGTCGAAGAAGACAAGAAAGTCAAGCATGCTGTCACTAGACTGAAAGGACATGCAACATTATGGTGGTATGAATTACAAGCTGACAGACGCTGCAAGTGCAAGCAAAAGATCAAGAGTTGGGACAGGATGATTGCAAAGATGAAGGCGAAATTCATCCCTAGAGACTATCAAATTACTCTGTTCAGGAGGATGAAAAACCTGAGACAGAAGATGATGACAATGAAAGAATACACTGAGGAATTCTATAGACTGAACATCAAGGCAGGTCATTGGGAGAGCGATGATGAAAAGGTTGCCAGATACATGAATGTCTTGAGATATGATATCCAGGATGAGATGAGCATGGTAACCATATGAATGGTGGAAGATGCTTATCAGATGGCTCTGAAAGCAGAAGAGAAGCTGAGCCGAAAGCAAGGTCAGAGGGGCCGAGGCAGAAGTCATCCCAGAGGCAAATCAGTTGCCCAGGACAAATATCATAAGCCCAAGGAAGACTGGAAGAAACCTCAGACTCGCACAGAGAGAGGAGAAAGTTCACAGCATGGGAAATATGATGAATAGAAAGGATAGCATAATGAGTGGAGAGGAGATTATGCTGATGACAATACTTTTCCTCGTACTAGAGGTAGAGGAAGAGGAAGAGGTGGAGTAATTACATGCTTCACATGTGGAAAGAATGGACACAAGTCTTATGAGTGTCTAGAGAAAAAGAAAGACATTGGAGAAGCTCACGTCACTGAAGCACAGAGGTGGGATGTTGAGGCAGAATACGTTGAAGGCGGAAGATCGCTGATGATGCGAAAAGTCCTTTTGACACCCGAGAAGGAGGTGGAGAATTCAGTCCAAAGGACCAGACTTTTTAGGACTGCTTGCAAGACCAAGGACAGGGTATGCAAGGTCATTGTAGACAGTGGTATCACGGATAATCTTGTATCTACAGAGATGGTAGAGAAGTTGGAGCTGGAGACGAGTGATCATCCAAGCCCATATAGAGTTTCGTGGCTATAGAAAGGACACCAAGTAACTGTCACTAAACAATGCTTGGTTGAATTCAAGATAGGAGGATACAATGATAATATTTTATGTGATGTCATTCCTATGGATGCTTGTCATCTATTGCTGGGTAGACCATGGAAATATGACAAGAATGTGATTCATGATGGGCGAATGAACACATACACCCTACAGAAGAATGGGAGGGCACATATGTTACTTCCAATCAAGGATAAAGAGGTGAAGCCGGAGGTAAGAAACACTGTACTTCTCATGAGTGGGAAGGAACTTCTTACAGAGGTTAAGAAGAAAGAAGATCCACAATTCTTTGTGGGCAGGAAACCGAGGATTGTTCTGACTAGCACAAGAGTGGATGATTTACCAGAAGAGATTCAGGAACTGCTGGAAGATTTCGCTGACATTGTAGTGGACGAATTACCTCGTTCGTTGCCACTGATCAGGAGTGTGAGTCATCATATTGATCTCATACTAGGATCCAGTTTTCCAAACAAAGCCACGTACAGATTGACACCGCAAGAGAATGAAGAGGTTAAGAAGCAAGTCCAGGAGCTATTAGACAAAGGTTTGGTTAGGGAGAGCTTGAGTCCATGTGCTGTTCCAACAGTACTCAGTCCAAAGAAAGATGGAGGCTGGAGGATGCGTACTGACTCGAGGGCGATTAATAAGATAACCATCAGGTACATATTTCCATTGCCGAGGATGGATGATCTGATGGATTGCTTAAGTGGAGCAAAATATTTTTCAAAGATTGATTTGAAAAGTGGTTATCATCAGATTCGCATGAGAGAAGGCGATGAATGGAAGACAAAATTCAAGACAAATGAAGGATTGTATGAATGGCTTGTTATGCCGTTTGGCTTAACAAATGCACCAAGTACCTTCATGAGGTTGATGAATGAAGTCCTGAAGGATTTCATCGGAAAATTTGTTATCGTATATCTGGATGATATACTGATTTTCAGTAAAATGGAGGCTGAACATCTGAAGCATTTGGCCATTGTGATGAAGAGATTACAGTAAGAGAAGCTGTTGATAAACATGAAGAAGTACTCATTCATGAAGACAGAACTCATTTACTTGGGATTTGTTATTTCGGCAGATGAGTTGAGGATGGATCTAGATAAGGTAGAGGTAATCAAGAATTGGCCATCATCGAGGAATATCTTTGAGGTGAGAAGTTTTCATGGTTTGCCTAGTTTCTACCGGAAGTTCATTAGGAATTTCAGTGGGATTAGCGCAACGATGATGGATACAGTGAAGAAAAGACATAAATCTTTTCATTGGACTGAAGAAGCTGAAAAGAGTTTCGGATTGCTGAAACGGAAGATTACGGAACAACCAGTTTTGGTGTTGCCGGATTTCCAGAAAACATTTCAGGTGAAATGCGACGCAAGCAGATTTGCAATCGGGGAAGTCTTGAGTCAAGAAGACAAGCCGATAGCGTATTTTAGCGAGAAGCTGAATGAGGCGAAGGTGAAATAGTCCATGTATGATAAGGATTTTTATGCTATCATACAAGCATTGAAGAAATGGAGGCATTACTTGATCCCGAAAGAGTTTATGTTGTACAATGACAATCATGCACTACAGTTTGTGACTCAACAGGAGAAGTTGAATTAGAAACATGTAAAATGGGTTGAGTATATGCAAAATTTCACTTTTTTGATTAAGCATATTTCTGGTACTGCTAACAAAGTTGCTAATTCTTTGAGCAGGAAGTGTTTGCTGTTGCAGGAGTTCCGAGTCAAAACACTGGGTTTTGATGATCTCAGGAACGTGTACGCAGATGATTAGGATTTCAGAGAGGCGTATGAAGCAGCTGAGAATCCAGTTCTCAGGGACAGAAGCCCATGGATAGAATACATGATCCAGAGGGGATTTCTATTTAAAGGTAATCAACTATGTATTCTGAAATGCTCCATCAGGGAGAACTTGTTAAAGGAGAAACACAGTGGAGGATTGGCAGGACATTTCGGTCATGACAAAACATTCACAAAGTTGAATGAGTCATATTTTTGGCCGGGAATGTGAGAAGACGTCAAAATATTTGTAGACAGATGCTGAATTTGCCAGCATTCGAAGGGAAGGAAGCAAAATGTGGGATTTTATCAACCATTGCCCATACCAGAGAGGCCGTGGGATGCGATTAGCATGGATTTTTTATTGGGGTTTCCAAGAACACAAAGAGGTGTTGATTCAATCTTTGTGGTGGTGGATAAATTTTCCAAGATGGAACACTTCATTCTGTGTCAGAAGACCAGTGATGCGACTCACATCGCCAACCTGTTTTTCAAGGAGGTCATTCGACTTCATGGTTTGCCGAGAAGTATAGTTTCGGAAAGAGATACCAAATTCATAGGGCATTTTTGGAGGACCTTATGGAAGAAGCTGGGAACTAACTTATTGCTTAGTTCAGCGTATCATCCGTAGACATATGGGCAGACATAAGTGGTTAACAGAAGTCTGGGAGACTTGCTGAGAAGCTTGGTGACAGAGCACCACAGCCAGTGGGACCATATATTTCCACAGGCAGAATTTGCGTATAATGATTCAGTGAATATGAGCACAGGGCAAAGTCCATTTCAGGTTGTCTATGGTATGCAGCCGAGAGAAATTTCTCAACTGAGGGATTCAAAACAGACTGAGACTAGAAGCGCTAGTGCAGAAGAATTCACAAAGGCGATGAAAGAACTTCACAGCAAGGTGAAGGAGCGGTTGCTGGAATCAAGTCAGGAATATAAACGCAGAGCCGATCAACATAGAAGACAACTTTAGTTTGAGGTTGGTGATCTAGTTCTGTCACATTTGAGAAAGGAAAGGTTCCCGAGAGGAACATACAATAAACTAAAGATGAAGAAAATCGGGCCATGCAGGGTCTTGAGAAAATTTGGGGCGAATGCTTATGAGATTGAATTACTCGATGGGATCAGAATTTCTCCGATATTCAATATCTCAGATTTATACCCATATAGAGCTGAGGAAACAGAGACTGGAACTAAGAAGCCAATGATCCAGTGGGCGAAGCAGATTCCAGTTGCAGGAAATCCACAGATGGAGTGCATACTGGACAAGCGAATTTGCAAGAGGACCAGGCGAAAGAAATACTTGGAGTATCTGGTCAAATGGAAGAACCATCCAGTTGAAGACGCTAGCTGGGAGACTAAAACAAAGATACAGAAGCATGGATAGACCGTGCAGGAGCTCATGGACAGGAGCCCATGAAAATTTTCAACCAAGGGAGTATGATGCAGGAGCATCTCCCACATCAAGCGAGCCAGCGCGGAAGACAATGGACAACTGGACAAACGCCAACACAAATTTTGAAAACACCTTGAAGTTGTTGCGCAATCTTAAATGAGCCATTAAGATTAAGCACACTTGTATATTGTAATGGGACCTTGAGCCTTTAATCTCTTGTCCTTAGTAGGTAGGAGGCATTTAAAGTAGTTAATACAAGTAGATAGAATTTAATTCTAGACTAGACAGTTATAGAGCGCAAGAGGGAAACAAGATATAGACACCCTCATTGTGCATTTGTATTATTATCAAGGAAGAGCAAGAGCATGCAGAGATCTATGTAAGAACACCCATGTACAGATATTTGAATTAATAGAAGAGTTTGATTCAAATTCATGGTTTTTGTTGTTCTCTGTGTATTGATGTTGATATGCTCATGAATGTTTGCTTCCAGTTATACATTTGCTTTTATATGATGTGTATGTGATTTCATGTTTGAGTTAGAAGTCTGAGGGGAAGAAGGAAATGGGTTTCAATTGTTTCTCTATTTGAGACAGAGAATTCCTACAAGGAGTGCAATTGAAGTGTCCACAAGGAGTGTGTTGACAGAGGGTTCAGGTAGAGATAGCTTTTGTTCTCATTCGTCCCGAGAGTGCAGACAGGCACAGGAGCCATGCAAGGAGTGCGCAGGCCGAGTGAAGCTCAGGATTGCGAACCCGAGAGAAGGAAATTAACGATTGTTGTTGCAGGTGTGCGCAGAGTTGAGAAACTTCAATACTTAGGCATAGTTGAAGGTTTGCCGCGAGGATTGCGTACAAGAGTTTTCTGAGGACTTGAAGGTCGTGGAAAATCTCAAGAAGGAAAGGCCTTCAAATCTGTTGAGGGACAACACAGAGAAGTTGTTCCTTGGAGGTTGAAAAKAAGCGTCACAAGTTTTCATGYAGGTGAACGAGTTCAGGAGGAGCACTTGGTCATTTGCCAGAATCACCAAAGAAGGGAGGACGGTTGGTATTCTCCGAGGGGAATTCGCGACATCCTGTGAGCCGTTAGATCTCACAGAGGAGTAGGGAAGATACGTGAGTATTCCCATAGTGTTCGAAGCTCAGAAGGGGCAGAGCCGTAGATCCAAGTCACGAGGACCGTTGGATTTACACACGAATTCGCATATCTGGGGTTTGTAGATTGGAACTCCATAGTATTGCAACGGAAGTCGCGAAATCGCGACACACGATATTCCGACAACTACATAAACAGAGTGGGGCCACAGGAGTTGGTGACGTGGACAGGTGGCATGCCTTATCGGGGTCTCGTAGCGGGAAGTCCCAAAATATCGACATTAGGATTCGCGATCCCACGAAGTCCGAAGTCCCGAAGAGATAAGGGATCATTGAAAAGTGAAAGTAGCGAGCTCATCGGAGTTTCGTAATATTGTGAATCAGGAGTCGGTAAAGTGAATTGCTTGGTATGGCGAGTGGTGAAATCGCGATAGGAGAAGTCCCGACAGGTAAAGGAGGGGTCAGCATTGACTTGCATCGGGGTTTGGGGATTCGAAACACCAGCACTCGACCACTGACCTCACGAAGTTGCGAAGTCCGATTCCCCGATAAGTAAAGAGAGGGGATCACGCGAAGAGTTCTGTGGGTGGATATTTTCCCGATAGGGAAATTGAAGGACATTAGAGTTCTTCGGGCCGAAAGAAAGAGAAGATCCTATGAGCGGATGTGCTTGATAGCGCGGTTGCGTCACTGTTGTTGTTTTTCTTATTTTCCTGTTGGTCTTGTTGCAGTTTGCACGCTTTGGATTCTGCAACCGTGATTGAAATTGGCCTTTTGTTGTTCCCCATTGACGGGTGGGTTTCGGTGCCATGTTTAGCTTCATGTTCGTTGTTTGTTGTTTTCTATTTGCAGTTTGCATGTGAGAATTTTCAACACTGGAGATCCCTAAGTCAAAATCCGCTTTCAAAACATATTTGCATGTGAGGAGAAAATACAATTTCCTTTTCTTATATGTCACTATGGCTGCGATGGAGGTGGGTTCTATGTCGAAAATTCGCGATCAGGAACAAGACGAAGACAACATTACAATCCTTCTTCTCTGGTCGTAGTAATCACATACAAATATGGGTTGCAAGAGGATTTTGATCGCTCCCAGTATTGAAAAATACCAACCATGGAAACTTCAACTTTCTTAATTTTTTACATAGTGGGAGGCCTTTGGAAAATCCTCACACCCTTAAATGTTTACCTGACAGGCCTCACAGCCTGAAATGTTTTCTTCACAACTGTGTTACAATACATTTTTCCTATGATGTTTTTATACAATCTTATGTGCAGTGAATTTGGCCAATATTGTTCTTCACCGACATTCCTAGTTGGTTGGTTGATGCTTTCTCCTTGGTTTGTTGGATGCTTCTTATTGTTGTTTGATTCAACTTTCCAGAGTTGAGGTCCTGCAACTGTAGTTGGGCCTTTTGGTACTTGTTCACTGGTTTGTTGTTTGTTGCTTTCTCTTCTTCGAACTATTGTTACTATTGTTACATTTAAGTCTTGGCAGACTTAAATGTTTACCTAATAGGCCTCACAATCTTAAATGTTTACTTAATAGGCTTGTTATAATACATTTTCCTCAGTTTTTTGTTTTTTTTGTTTTTTTTGCAATGTTCTCTGCAGTGAATATGGGAAATATTGTTCTTCAACGACATTACTGGTTCACTGGTTGATGCTTGTTGCTTGCTTGTTGACTGGTTTCTTGTTTTCCTGTTGCTATTGTTCTTGTTTTCCTATTGGTCTTGTCGTAGTTTGCATGCTTGGGGTTTTGCAACCACAATTGAAATTGGCCTTCTATCATTCCCTATTGAAGGGTGGGTTTCTATGCCATGTTTAGCTTCCTGTTCATTGCTTGCTATTTGCTATTTGCAGTTTGTAGGTGAGAAATTTCAATACTGGAGATGCCCGAGTCAAAATCCTCTTGCAAAACATCTTTATACGTGAGGATAAAATACGATTTATTTTTCTTATATGTCACTGTGGCTGCGATGGAGGTGGGTTCTTTGTCTAACATTGGAAATCAATAATGAGACAAAGACAACATTACAGTCCTGCTTCTCTGGTCATAGTAATCACATACAAAGATGGGCTACAAGAGGATTTTGATTGCTCCCAGTATTGAAAAATACCAACTGTGGAAATTGCAATTTTATTATTTGTTTACACAGTGGGAGGCCTTTGGACAGTACTCACACCCTTAAATTTTTACCTAACAGGACTCACAACCTGAAATGTTTGCTTAACGGTTGTGATACAATACATTTTCGTTCGATTTTTTGATACAATCTTGTGTGCAATGAATTTGGCCAATATTGTTCTTCACCGACATTCCTGGTTGGCTAGTTGATGCTTGCTCTTTGGTTCACTAGATGCTACTTATTTTTGTTTGATTCAACTTTGCAGAGTTGAGGTCCTATAGCTGCAGTTGGGCCTTTTGGTGTTTGTTCACTGGTTTGTTGTTTGTTGCTTGCTCTTGTTTGCTTCATATTTTCAAGGTTGGGGTATTGCATTTGCAGTTGGACCTGTTGTTGCAGTTTGCAGGCCAGGGGCTGTGCTTCTATCCTTCTCCATTCACCGGTGGGTATCGGTGCTGTGGTTTCATTCCTGCATTTCTTAATAGGCCCGTCACAATACATTTTCATCCGATTTTTTTTTTATTTCTTTTTTTTTCTTCTGCAATGTTGTTTGTAGTGAATATGGGAAATATTGTTCTTTGGTGGCATTACTGGTTCACTGATTGATGCTTGCTTGTTTCTTGGCGGCGTTACTGGTTCACTGGTTCATGCTTGCTCATTGCTTGTTGACTGGTTTCTTGTTTGCCTGTCGTTGTTCCTCTTGTTTGCCTGTTGTTGTTGTTGTTGCAGTTTGCACGCTTGGGATTCTGCAACTACGATTGGAACAACGCTTCTATCGTTCCCCATTGACGGGTGGGTTTCATTGCTAGGTTTACATTCATATTCATTCTTTGATGTTTGCTATTTCCAGTTTGCAAATGAAAAATTTAAATGTTGGCGATGCCTGGGTCAAAATCCTCTTCCAGAACATGTTCGTATGCAGAGAGAAAATTTTATTTCATTTTTTATATATCACTGGGTGTTATGGAGGTGTTCCAATTGTGGATGCAGAATGTCAACTGTGAAAAATGCAACTTCCTTAAATGTTTACACAATGGGAGGACTTTGCATGGTCCTCATAGTCTTACATGTTTACCTGTCAGGCCTCACAACCTGAAATGTTTGCTTAATAGGCGTGTTACAATATATTCCTCCGATTTTTTTATACAATCTTGTCTGCAGTAAATTTGGACAATATTTTTCTTCATTGACATTCTTGGTTGGTTGGTTGATGCTTGCTCGTTGGTTCCCTGTATGATGTTTGTTGTTGTTTGATTCAAATTTGCAAAGTTGAGGTCCTATAGCTACAATTGAGCCTCTTCGTACTTGTTCACTGGTTTCTTGACAAACACGTCTCCACTTGAGAAATGCAAATTGGAACATGGTTTTACAGTTGGGCCACCAAAAAATACTATTAAGATAGAACAATATGAAATTTTTTGCAGTGGATATAAACAACATCTCTTTTGAATTGAACCAGAATTTGTCGAGCTCCAACTATATTTCATATCTAAGAATGTTTTTTCCCCATATTTAATGTGTTTCTATGGATTCATAATTATGAGACTAAGTGTTTTTGTGTGAGGGATAAAGATCTTGTCTCCCTTTCTTTTTCCTCTTCTAAACTTACCCATTTCTCCCTTTTGTTCTTCCCCTCTATTATGCGTTTATGGTTCTATACTTAGTCGCATTTATGTGCTTGCAGGTTCATGGGGTGACGAACTAACAAATCCTTGTCTCCATCTATATCTTCGCATCATGAGTTTGACCGACCGTTGTTCGTTTGCATACTTGGCCAATTTTATGAACACGGGTTCCCAGATAGGCGTTATCGAACTCTAGTGCCCCGTGTTCGGGGTATACATATTGCACCCAAAACTTAGGTGATCTACAATTAGACCTCGAACTCTTCGAACTCGCAAGCCTGATTCTACCTATGATGACTCTGTCTGACAAACCCGACTTTCCATACTTATTCTAGTCTTCAAAGTTTTGCGGGTTCACGGACTCCCGGGTTCACACAAGTTTAAAAGAAATTTTCACTCCCCTCCATCCCGGCACCTTCCGTCCTTCCCAATGCACATTAATTATGCTTTTACTAGTGAAAAATCACTAGACATGATCGAAAATATTTGCATTAATAAGCATAAAGCTTGAGGAAATATTCCATTAAATGCATTAACGAACATATATTATGGGATCTGATGATTTTTTTGCGTCCATCTTGAATTGGAAAAAATTGTTGGTTATTTTAGTTTTTTTAAGGCATCATCATAGTAACAGTGCAATATTGTACTACCCCACTGTCATCCACAAGTGTGCCATTCAAAAATGTCTTGATTTCATGTCCCTCTTTACTACTGTGCATATATTACAAGTTGTCATATTTGGGAATATGTTTGCATATGGAAATGATAACTCATGTTATTAGTGACTATTCAACACACATATTCAAAAATATTGGTTCTATACTTGGTCGCGTTTCCGTGCTCGTGGGTTCCCAGGATGGCAAACTGACAAATCCTCATCTCCATCTATATCTTCACATCATGAGTTCGACCAACCGCCGTTCATTTGCATACTTAGCCAATTTTATCAACGCAGGTTCATAGATAGGCACTATCAAACTCTGGTGCCCTGTGTTCGATGTATACATCTTGCACCAAAAACTTTGGTGATCTACAATTTGACCCTAGACTCCTTGAACTCGCAAGCCCGAATCTACTTACGATGGCTCCATCTTTTCGACCCAGCCTTTCCATACTTATTCGAGTCTTCAAAGTTTCACGGGTTCATGGACTCTCGGGTTCATAAAAGTTTAAAATGTTTTTTCATTCCCCTCCATCCCCGCCACCTTCTGCCCTTCCCAATGCACATCAATTATAATTTTACTAGTGACAACTCACCAGACAGGTTAAAAAATATTGGCTTTAATAAGAGGAAATGTCAAGGACATCTCCCATTAAAATGCATTAACGGGCGAATATTATAGGATATGATGATTTTTTTGCATCCATCTTGAATTGGAAAAAAATGTTGGTTATTTTAGTTTTTTTAAGGCATCATCATAGTAACAGTGCAATATTGTACTACCCTGCTTTCATCCACAAATGTTTCATCCACAAAGGTCTTGACATCATGTCCGTCTTTAATACTGTGCATATATTACAGGTTGTCATATTTGAGAATCTGCTTGCATATGGAAATGTTAACTCATGTTATTAGTGACTATTCAACACACATATTCGAAAAGATTGGCATTAATAAGAGAAAATATCGAGGATATTTTCCATTAAAACAAATTAAACCAAGACTTATAGAAGATTATACTATCATCCTCCAACGTTCATTTTAAATACTTATTCCCATTTCTCTCTATCATTGAAGACTTGGGCTTTAAGGTTCCTTCGTTGTAATATTTTTGGTTATCCACATGTGAGAAAACTTAGAGATGTCATTCAGGCCCAATTGAAATACGAGGGAATGGTTTTATGTGATGCCATATTTGAGCGAAAAAACTCTGTTCGCCAACAAAAACTCAGACACAAAAAAAATTCAAGTATCTCATGATTAGTATTCTCCCTATATTCGATGCTTTCATTGGTTGAAAGGCTTGCCTGAAGATTTGTATGTTGAACTTCTTTGTTTTGTTACTGGAAATTGGAAGGGACTTTCAGGTTACCTGTAAAATTCTCATTTTTTGAAGTATACAACTTCTTCCAACAACACAGATTTGGTAAATGTATCAAATCCTGCAGACCACACTAGAATTTATCTTTCATCAGAGGAGTCGTACATATCGTGGCTTGCAAAATGGTCTGGAATATTAAGAAATGACACCAAATATTACTCCATTCACGAATATAATCAGAAGGAGATTATAAATTTGGATCGTCACGAATTTGAGAAACTGTATGGGTGGTTGAATCAACATCCTAAAATTACATAAGTTTCTATTTCAAGGTTTGTTGAGCGACTTCTGGGTGTGGTAACAGACTTGACATAAAGTCAGATTCTTTATCAAAGTTTGTTCACCATCCTCTGGATGTAGTAATAGACTCCACATGCAATCAACTTTCTATCGATGCTGCACATTTTTTTCACTATTCCTATGCATATAATTGCATCTGGGTTGAAGATCTTGACACTCTTTTCAATAATATTCTCCTCGTAGTTGAGGGTGGGTATATAACCATGGAAAAAGGCTCTCAAAAGTTTCTGATGCATGCATCAACATGTACCTGGGAAAAGTTAATGGGAAGGAATTCAGGATTATGCACTTTGCAACACTTTCTGAAGATTACTTTATACTACCACCTTCTGCAGGAGGTTTGGCATGTTCAGGTAATGATTTGGTTTCTGAAAATCACCTTTTACTACCACCTTCATGTAATCATTTTGTTTCATTCTTTAGAAGACACCTTGATGTAGTAGGATATTCTAGAGTTGTTTCCACCGAATACCAATCTTCCTGCTATTTCCCTTGCTTTGAATAAGGGGAATGCATTTCTTCTGTTGCAATGGATCCGATATTTGAAAAAAGAAGAAGGAATTGATCGATGCTTGAAGTATTGCCTTGTCTGGATCAAATAAATCACCATGGCCTCGCTGCAAGCACCTCTCAAGTTGTTCATTAGGATCACATATCAGTAAGGACAGAGTGCCTTCCTAGTCATAGAGTGCTTCCATCATCAACTTGTGTTTGCACTTGTGATTTTATTTCTACCTTCTTTCTTTGTCCTGGTGGTGGATCCTCTATCCCAACCAACATGATGGAAATAAACTAGCTCTAGGGAATTTGAACGCTTCTGGGAATCTGATTTGACTATATATTACTTTCGGTTAACTTAAAAAGATTTATGTGTGCAGCCTAATGTTAGACATAGAAAATAAAATTTCTTATTTCTTAAAATATAAAACAATATATTTTTTTAACACACGGTTGTTCAAAAAGATTCAAGCGTTGTTTGGGGTTCACGTCCTTGAAGGATGTTAATTAATCACACAATTAATATTGCTTGTGCCAATGAAATCGAGTCATCATCTAGTATAACAATCACATTAACACTGCAATGTCAGATAATATATGTCTGACATGTACCTAATGTCAAGGTCATCATTGCACAGGACACCCAACGTCCAAAGATTTCTGGACTCACAACAACGTTGTAATTGTCATGACAACGCAACACTAAAGTCGATGCTCTTTACAGATCTGACAATCCTGCATTCTAAGTGATTTGACAATGACAGGCCTGCTTGTTCACCGCGTTACCGCACTACAGTCAATGACATTGTTCCCATTTCCACCACCAGTGTCAATATCCGAAGCCGAAGCTATCTGGAGCCTGGAGTCACCGCCAGTGTGGATGCCTGAAGATGAAACTACCTGGAACCTGGGGTCACGACTTGTTACATTTGACATTAGTATCAATAGTGATCGAAAGTTGATTGTATGTCGATTTTGTTACTGCATCGAGAGGTCATTCAACAATCTTTGACATAGAAGTTGGTTGTTTGTCAAGTCTGTTACAACTTTGTCATAAAAGGTTCTGTAATTTTAGAATGTTGATTCAAACACGCATACAGTTTCTCACCTTCATGAGGATCCAAATTTATAATTTCCTTATGAGTATATTAGAGCATTGAGTAATATTTGGTGTCACTTCCGAATATTCCAGACCATTTTGTGAGCCACGATGTCTGTCACCCCTATGATGAAAGATATATTCTGATGTGATCTACAAAATTTGATACACTTGCGAGATATGTGTTGTTGGAAGAAGCTATATACTTCAATAGAGGAGCATTTTGCAGGTGACTTGGACGTCCCTTCCAATTTACAACAATAAAACAAAGAAATTCAACATACAAATCTTCAGGCAAGCCTTTCAACCAAACAGATGATCAAATACAAGGAGAATAGTAGTCACAACATACTTGAATTTGTTTTGTCTCATCTTTTGTTGGCTAACAACATTTTTTCCCCCCAAAGATGATGTCACATAAAACCACTCCCTCGTCTTTGAATTGGGCCTGAATCACATATCTGAGTTGTCTTGGATGTCAATGACTAGGAACATTGCAAATAAGGCACCTTAAACCCCAAGTTTTCGACGATAGATGGAAATTAACACTTAACAAAGTATGGAATGTTGAATAAACAACTAATGCAGGCAAGTCATATCTAGGATAGACAAGCTATTCAAGAAGTTGAAATAGATCTAGCTAGCAACACCATTGAAGTCCAAGACCCAAGATTTATATTAAACTCATTGTTTTTTACTAGGCAAGCATTTGATGATCAAGTTGAAATCTATAAAAGACTGTCTACAGGCTTGATTATTGTACATATTTGTTTTTTTTTGTTTGCGACAACCCCAATTGCATTCATTATGGAAAACACATTTAAATTTAAGAGAATATTTGTTGAACTATTTCAAGACAACTATTTTGGGAAATAATCTCAACTGTATTTTGTAACCCAGTTTATCTGAATATATAATATTTGAGGTTTTTGTATGGTCTTTTCCAATGTCTGGTATTGTTTCTTTTTTGGTGTGTGGTTAAACATGCATGACAAGATTTTCTTTCTGCTGCCCAACACTTCGATTTAAATAAAAGATACTCTATTCACTCCTTACATTTTACATGGAAGAATAATTTGTGATAGGACATACTTATGTGGCGCCCACCCTATAATTAATAAAGAAATGGGAGGACCCGTCCTGCTTTCATTCTTCAGGGTCCTGTAAATAGAATGAAATAATGAATCTATTTCAACAAGGCAACTCAGGTGTTGAGGTCATGTTCCTGTTCAATATTCTGCATATATTACAACTTCTTCTATTTGATAATATCCGTGCATATAAAAATGTTACATCATATATATATATATATATATATTCTTTCTATTGCTTATGGGTTTCAAGGAAATTTTTAAACCGAAAACACCCTGCAAATTGGAAGATGCTTTACATTTGGACCACAAACAATCTTTGTGCACCCTCCTGAATAAAAAATATAAAATATTGACCCAAGTAGTGAATTGAGGCAATTGGAACTTACGAAATTCATGAGACGGTGGACATGGTGAGTGAAGAAAAAAAAATGTAGCATGCAAAATAACTCTGAAATTGAGGATAAACAGAGAAAACAAAGCATCACCAAAAAATTTAAGTAGATACAGAATGAAATGAATACACATTGAACCATTTAAGAATAAATAAGAAACACCCATATCAATAATGAATGTAAAAATAATATTGCAGACACACCCAAGTTCAGATCAAATATAAGGCGAGAGAATAAATAAATAAAAATACGCTATCAGACATGTAAATCTATAACATAGATTGAAGCAATGAGCATAGATATTGTACTGGGTACTCAATGCCAGTCCCATGTTTTTCCTTGTCTAGACTTCGATCAGAATGACGCTGGATTCAACCATGTAAAATCCAAGGAGGAAGGAAGAAGATACAAAGAAGACACACACACACACACACACACACACACATAAATACAAGCATATACATTGAAAAATGAAATTTGTTTATTTTTTAAGGGATTAGGCAGTCACCAATTTCACAGTTGGTGATGGTCAACCATCTTTTCCATGTGGTGGCTTCCCGGGTTTTCATATTTGCAGATTCTCATCTTCATCTATATCTTCACACCATGAGCCCAACCGACCACGGTCCCTTTCAATACTTTGTTGGATTATTGGGATGGGGGGTGAATCAGTAATAGAGAAATTCAATCCTTTTTAACCACATTATCCAAGTGTAATATCAATGTAGCATTATCATCCAATATTTGCAGAGTAAATAAACAATGAACAAATGAACAATCATACACATACACAGTACACCAGTGTTTTTACGTGGAAACCCAAAGCGGGAGAAAACTATGAAATGATTTTTCTTATATGTCTTGAAGAATTACATTCATTGGAAGCACCAACTTCCTTTGTTTTCCAACTGCAACTGGAAGGAGGCTCCAACCCCCTAGTTTCTCAAGCTACAACTTGAGGGAAGATCCAACTCCCCAATTATTTGGCTACAAAAAGAAGGAGGTCACAACCCCCTTATGTTCTCTAGCTACAACTGAAAGGTGGATACAACCACCTGTCCTTGCCCCGTCCAACCACCCTGATGTATAAGTAGAATGATGGAACTACTTTCACACTATCACTGTGAGATATACTACTGTAAACCTGTACCAATAACTTGAACCATGCATCAACCTGTACCTCAACTTGTAATCAACCTGTACCATAAACAAGTGCATCAACCATGCACCAACCTGTACCATGAACAAGTGCATCAACCATGCACCAAACCTGTACAAATAACATTTCACAACAAATTTTCCAAACAACCTATCAAAACAACTTGTCTTATCAATCTTATCAACCAAATCAGATCTACTCACCAATATCAATCACCAAGACAACTCTCAAAGATGTGCATCAACCAAGCATAACACAACAACTCATAATCATCACCAAGTTCAATATGTGCTTCTAATAATATACCAAGATAATTATGCTACATCATCCATAAACCATGTGTCAACAATACTACTAACAAGTTCCTCCACCCATGTACCAAGTATGTACCAATCATGCATCAACTACTGATCAACTATGACTCATCAAGATGTACCAACATCATCAACTATACACCTCATGTATGTGCCAATTCATCAACTAATTGTCTCAACCATGTATCCAACATGTACCTCAACCAAAATCCCTCATCAATTTCATCATCGAAATATGATTTGTAACTCAGTAATAGACCTAGTGTATATGATCACATACCTGCAAACCTTCCTTAACTTTAACAACAAGAGACTAGCATTTTCATCAATCTTTACTTTAGTCTCATATGACTAATTTTGGATTGGTCAAAAACCCTAACTCGCAATAATCATAACTATGTACCTGTAATGAATAAAGATATGAAAATGGTACACAATTTCCTTTAGTGTGTTTCATGCAATTCCTCCGGGTGTCACTACTTGGAACCTCTCAGAAAAGGAGTTATAGCAAAAATGTCACAACTTCTTGAATTATGGGTTATTCTAGAGAGCGAACTTGTAGAGCATGCCCTGCACAAAATATTTGTTGTATGGATCTGAAAATTGTACATAGAATACTAAAAACTGTACTCTAACCAACACATTTGGTCTTACTAAATTTGGATCTGTTATGAATAAGTTATGATGTTTTTACCTGAAACACATGTTTTAGACTACTTTTAGGACTAGCCACAAACCTTATTTTCCACGGAGTGTAACTCCAAAAATACAACGACCCATAAGCTGATATTTTTATCATAGCTACTTGGATATGTTTTCTCAATGGTCTCTCAATTTCACGGTCTAAATCATTCTAGAAAAACATTTATTGCTAAAAAGGTGAGATGACCTGTAAATAACATACCTTAGAAAGCATCATCAAAATAATTTATCCTCCCTTGAATTTCAGCCTTCTTTACTTCACCTTCCCTCTAAAATTCGGCTTATTTATCCTTTGGTTACCTCAGTCACCTGTAGATATTAAATATTCTCAAGTGCGATTAAAATGAGAGAGCCTTTCCTCTTATTTATACTCTCCAAGTAGCTTCCTCAAGGGGTTACCTTTTAACCATCTTAACCCACTTTCCTTATTTTAGGGTTAACCAACTTCTAACCACTTGTAAAATTAGTAATTTATCAATTAAATTTGTTATTCAAAAATTTGTTTTTTATCCAATTTGACTTATAGTACAATCATCACTTCACTTTACCTCAAGGGGTTACCTTCTAACCATCTTAACCCACTTTCCTTATCTTAGGGTTAACCAACTTCTAACTACTTGTCCAATTAGTAATTTCTCCATTAAATTTATTATTTAAATAATTTATTTTCTATTTACTTTGAATTATAGTATACTCGTCACTTCACTTTATTATTTACCTTCTAAAATCTCTTAAACCACTTTGACTACTTTGACCTTTTGGGGCTTCTAGATGACTCGTGAGGGTTCTCCAACTTCACATGGCCATAACTCTCTATCCGTGAGGATTTATGTGACATTCCACATACCAATGGAAATGGAATGACATGTACTATCCATATAGAATAGTCCTACCTAAAAATATATCAAAACTCATACCATTATCCATCAAACAAACTTGGGTCCATTACCCAAACCTAGTTTCTCCAACTTCTCATGGCCATAAATCTCTAACCGTGAGGAGTTATGTGACGTTCCACATACCACCGGAAATGGAATGCCATGTAATATCCATATAGAATAGTCTTACCTTCAAATATATTAAAACTCATACCATTATGCATGAAACAACCTTGGGTCCATTACCCAAACCTTTGTGCTACCAGAATTCGCTACAAGACTTTCTCCAAGGGTTGACATCAATCACTAAGGGTTGACATCAATCTAAAATATCACTCTCCAATGGTTGAAATCAATGACAACCAACAATCCATACCAACCATCCATCAACCTAAGCCAATTGTCTGACATACTTAGCCAATTATCTAATCACTGGGTCCCGGGTTTGCGGTATCAAACACTTATGCCTCATGTTTCGTCATATACATATTGCACCCAAAAAATTTCGTGATCTGCAATTTATTCTTTTACTAGTCAGAACTCACCAGGGGTTTGAAAATATTGGCATTAATAAACGAATATTAGATGTTTTGTGAGATACTTATTTCTTTTCTTCTTCCCGTTTATTATCCCTTTCTGGTTATATACTTAGTCAACTTTCTATGATCGTGGATTCCTAGGTTGGAGGACTGAAACATATTCATCTCCATCTATATCCTCACATGATGAGTCCGACCGACCACCATTCCTTTCCATACATAGCCAATTTTGTAGCCGCGGTTCTCGGGGCTGGTGCTTTCAAACTCTGTTGTTTCTTGTTTCATGATATACAACTTGCACTCCAAACTTCAGTGATCTACAATTCCACCCCGGACTCCTCAAACTCTCAATCTTCACTCTACCAGGGTTCACAAAAGTTTCAAAGCATTTATCGCTGCCTTCCATCCCCACTACCTTCGTGACCTTCCCAATGCACATTAATTATGGTTTTACTAGTGACAACTGAACACACTGGTACGAAACAATTAGCATCATTAACACGCATTAAACCTCCATTTACAGTACTCAGAAAAACAGTCATTCCCTTCTATACTTGGCAAAAATTTTCCACCTATTCTGTGATATACAACTTGCACCCAAAAAATTATGTGATCTACAATTCCACCCTGGGCTCCTTCAACTCGCAAGCTTCACTTTATCCAGGTTCATAAAATGTTTCAAACCATATATGGCTCCCTTCCAACCCCATATTGTTCTGTGACCTACAAACAACACCCGAACCTCCACGATATACAAATTGATTTCCAGACTCCCACATCGTCCCCTCTTCCGTGTTACACATTATGCATTCAAATGTTCTGAGCAATACAATTTGACTGTCGGGGCCTCAAGTCTTATGGGGAAACCTTGTCACCCTATTTCAAACAAGTCCGGGCTACCGTTTCCCTATTCCATACTTAGACACTTTTTCGATTACGGGTTCCCGGACTGACGGGCTCAAAATTGTGTTTCGAATCTTTCACAACTTGCAAACACTACTCAAAGTTCCATGATATATAATTTATCCGCTGGAATGCCCCTTCATGAGCTCGACCATCTGCTTTTCCTTTCAATACTTAGCCGCAAGTTGGCTATATGTTCATGACATGGTACATTTCCATGGTTTCACATGCTGCAACCACTGTGTATCGAATCCAGCCTACCGTTTCCCTGTTCCATACTTAGACACTTTTTCGATTGTAGGTTCCCAGACTGGCGGGCTTAGGATTGTGTTTCCAATGTTCCACGACTAGTTAACAGTACCCAGAGTTCCGCGATATAAAATTTGTTCGCAGGAATGCACCATCATGCCCTCTTCCATGTTACACATTATGCAGTCAACACTTCCGAGAGAAACAATTTGACCCTTGGACCCTCACCTCTGTTGAATGTATTTGTAGCCCTATTTTGAAACTTGACCAACCGCTTTCAATAATTAGCCATTCCTTAATTGTTGTTCCATGTCCCCACCACCTTCGTGCTTTATTCTGGATATGCAATTAGTAATATTTAATGCTAACACTTTGTCATGCAAGAATCTTAAACATGTCATTCATGAGTGAAAGGATCGAGGAGATCTCCCACACTTTTTCCATATACAAATTGACCGTCAGACTCCCACATCATCCCCTCTTCCGTGGTACACATTTTGCACTCAAAATTTCCGAGACATACAATTTGACTCTCGAGAAATCATGTCTCTTGGGGAACCATTTTCACCCTACTTTGAAGCCCATCCAACCGCTTTCCATACTTTCCCATTTCATGGAATTTGTTTCGCAAATCCTCGGGTTGGCGGGTTCAAGAAATATCCAATTCTTAGTCACTGTTTACAGTGCCCGCCACCTTCGCACTTCTTTCAAAGTATGCAATGGCCAAGGTTTAATGCTAATAGTTCATCATGCAACAAAAATACAGACCATCATTATAAAGCAAAAGAGATAGTGCCTTAGCCACGGGGGGCTAGGGCGATGCCTGACATCACCCTAGTCTGGGTTGTGACTTGGCTAGACGCTGGTAAGTAATTTTGTTTTTGTTTTTTCCTTTTCGAAAATGTTTCTAGAAATGAGGGGTTTGTGTGGGGGCGATGCCTGACATCACCCCAACCCCCATGGCCAAGCCCCGGGCCCATTCACGAGGTTAAAGTAGAAAAATAACAACTATTTTCAAACCATGTTCTTTTAAATAAGGGTTTAATTCACCCATTCACGCGAAAAAATAGAAGCTAAAGTCTGCTAGCATTATAATTCCTCCACCTCGGCCACACGATAATCCATCTACAAGTACATGCCATAGGTTTCTAGTAAGATGTGTTCATTCTTCAAGTAGCAATAGCGTTGCAGGGGAGGTAAGACTCCATGCATAAAACAAGAGGTCCAATCGAAGTGGTCCCTCCTCCAGTAATACTTCGGAGGTTCTGAGGAGCCATCCTAATCAGGGTGGTAGCTTGAGTTCCATCTCTGATGCACAAAAGAAACCTCAATGAAAATAGAGACCGAAAGAAAAAATAGTAGCATTGAGAAAACTTTTGAAACTATTGTAAGCTTTGGTACATTTAGTGTTGTTTTTATGGTTATGTTTAATCATACATATTCCTAAATTGCCATTTGTGCCCTTTTAATTCTAATATTTTTGAAAGTGGTATTTGAATGAAAAACGATAATCAAATATAATTTTAGATATATGCTTGATTTATGATTAAGTGTCTTTTAATTCCTAGGAGTGGATAAAGTGCTCTTGGAGTGAAAAAAAAATAGTATGTATCGGCGCTCAGTATTGATACTAGACGAATTTGGTTGGAATTGAATTAATCTTATCCATGCTTCTGCCATTCTTGTCAAGTTACCAACCATAAGCACTTACTAGATGTCCTACATTATAAATGATTCCAAAAAGGTTGGGAAATCAAGAGTTTAAATGATTTAGATTAGTTAGGATCCTTAAGAAAAATGTAGAATATAGAAAAACCTTCCTGTATCCATCAAAACTTGCATGAATTCATTGGGTGATAAATTGTACAGATACAAACTGTCAATTTCTTAATGTTAGAACATTAGAAAAAGTGCCAATGGGGTGCCAAGGGAAAATAAATAGTGAATAGCATTCAGGAATTTATTCTATCCGTTCTGTTCGAAGAGTCTATAATTTTAGATAATCAACTTACTCAGAATTCAATTTGTAGGTGAAGTGCCAGAGAATATTGTTTTGGTGGGCAAGTTGAAAACAATGGCATTCAGTTGATCAACGACGATAGACTAAAAATGTGGTCGTTTTTCATATTATCGATCATCATTTCCATCGTTGGAATCATCCTCTTGTCGGTCTGCTCTCAAGTGCAAGCTTTCCCTGTCAGACAACAGGGCCAACATAGGTATGAAGACTATTATATAAGGGAGGACTATGATAATGATGACTAGTCTTATATTACTATATGTATATGGGAGGTTTTGTAAATTATTGTGAAGACAAACAATACGTATGGTAATCTATGAGTAACAACCATCTCATCTCTGTAGGACCATCTCTTTCTTGTATGCGAACTTATGGTAATTGAAGTTCTTCTTAAAGTTTTGTTCATTAGATAAGTTTTGGTATTATTGGTTGAACTTTGGCTGGTTCTGGAATAATGAAACTATCAGGTTTTTTGTTTTTTGTTTTTGTCTGAATGTAATATGTATATTACATTATTGCAATATGTATTACATATTACATTAATGTAATATGCAATACATATTACATTAATGTAATATGCAATATATTACATTAAAAAGGAAAGAGAAGAGTAAGTATATCCCATGTGACCTAATAATACTAAATATATCCCACCCACTTCATCTCAAGCCATGTAGAAATTTTAAACATTTTTTTATTCTCAAAACGTTAAAGGGAATTGAAGACTAAATATATATTTACCTAACTAACGGGGCTCAATTGTAATATTTTCATCATCTTTTTGTCTTCCTTTACATATTTTTTTCTCTACCCATAACCATATATTTATAAACCATAATTTAGGATCAAGGTGTTCCCATTGCATTTATTTAGTGTTTCATTTAAAAATTTGATTAATATCAGGAGAGATGTGTATTTTGTATTTACTTATGAGTAATATTTTATTTGCGGATAAATTGTGATAGGATATTAATTATATATAAATCTGAATGAAATTATTATTTTTATTGTTTAAAATCATTTTCTAAATGTAGAAATAAATCCAAGATGTTGAAAAACCTTAAGAGTGATGGGACTATACAAAATTAATCACTCAAATCTGTAGATCAAACAATTTCTCACCAAATATGTGAGTGGATTTTGATTTGAGAAGCTCAATCTCGTAAGGATGAGTGTGGAGAAAGGAAAATCTATCGGATAAAAATGTTCAGTAGATTGGATCAATAGGGTATCTATGTATGTGCACTTGATTTTTGTTTGATGGAGTGGATTGAAAATATAATCAGTAGTAAATTTTTATATTGTATTTCAACATTGAAGAAATGAATTTGTTCCGTAGATTATATTCCGTAGAAATTTCACCACTCACTGTCTTAATT
This sequence comes from Picea glauca, assembly GCA_000966675.3. Taxonomy (NCBI): domain Eukaryota; kingdom Viridiplantae; phylum Streptophyta; class Pinopsida; order Pinales; family Pinaceae; genus Picea; species Picea glauca. The sequence goes on along the minus strand of JZKD02S1770061.1, from coordinate 409,837 downwards.
TTCAAAAGGAAATATGTGAATGATATCAGTAAATATATGTTATATAACATAACATATATTACATATGGGTTAAAGTTTTTTTTATGTTATATAGTGCAATTTTTGAACATATCTAGCTCAATATTAACCTATATTACATATAGGTTAATATATCTTATCTCACTCAATTTTTTTTACATATGGGTTAAATTTTTATTTTATTTTAAATAGTTTTTATAATCAATGTTGTGTTTTTTAAGTTTATTATAATGTGAAAGACCTAATTTTTGGATCACAACCTGCAATAGTGGCATCCAAAAATGCAACGGGAACCCCCATGAATGTTAGGCAACAAAATGATAGCTTAACACCTGAGCTATCAAAGGCAATGGAGAATGTTAGAGAGTGGAAATCTATGGAAGGTGAAAACAAACAAGAATATTCTTGGTTTTTTAAAGACAAGCACATAAACAATGGAGATCATATATATTTGTATTGTGCCAAATCAGAACATGTGCAAAGAAATTATCAGGCACTTGGCTTGTTATGAGATATATGTTTGGTCCCAGCCACAGATATTGTTCATGCACTTGTCAAACAAGGGAGAACTTGCAGATATCAAAGAACCAACGGAAAAACAAAATGACACAATGGAAGCACAAAATGACATTGAAGAAGATGATAATGTGTCTGTTGAGAATGATGAATTTGGGATATATGATATTGTTGATTAGTTTAAAGATGACATTGAAGACGATGCTCAATTTTGCAAATTTTTGATGAGTTATAACTGTAATGATTTGACTTTCATATTTGAAAATAAGAATAAAGATGTATCTATTTTGTTTTGTGATGAATCTTTTTATTGCTTCTTTTTTCATTTTATTTGTATGTGAATCACTATACATTGGAAAACTTTATTAAATGTTGTCATTTTTTAACTTCAAATGTATAAAAATATGAAAGAAAATGATAATTTTTTATAAAATTTGGACTTTTTTTTGTTCAATTGTGTCCATAAAAATGCTTTATTTGACATGTTATTTTAAGGAATATGTA